>VZSV01000001.1:20169568-20209101 GCA_013398735.1 Nothocercus julius | reverse complement strand
TCTCCCTCCTCCCTCCCCTCTTTAGCATAACCATATAAATTAGGTCCTTAGTTAACTTACTATGCTAGCAATATCCCTGTTATATTCATGAATCTAAAAGGCGTTCTAAAACACCGGAACAGTGTACCTTCATTCCTTCATTACCTTCATTCTTAGGTGATAATTTCATCAAGTGATAGCCAGGTATCCAGTCAAAAGTATGACAATACTTATTCCTTTCATCTAATATATGGAAGTGGGAAGTTCTTTGAACAGTTTTGTAACTTAAAACTCTCACAGCCGAAGTCTCCACGGAACATTTTTTTACAGCAGTTACTGAAGATGCCCAAGGTGATTATTTAATCAGATCATTCTATAACACATTAAAAATTACCATGAATCGCATAGCTACCTGCCTTACCAGGGAAATCGGATATGAGACTACCTCACAAAAATACTTTTTAGTTTTAGCACCGTCTAGTATTTTGCTTGACTGTATCTGTCAAAATTTTCCGTCTCCCTGGAGAATATGTTAACACAGTATAAGAGCAGATATTCATATTGCTTTTTCTCATTGTCCCTAGGGCAGTTTCTGCTAATTCAACACCTAGGTCTCTTAGTAAGTGGGTGATTCACAGCTTATAACCTCTCTTCTCCTCAGAGGCAACAAGGAGACAGCTTCTAGCATAGCTAAACTGATTTTTACCAACCTCTTCCAGTCAGTGGCTTACCTATTACTCTGTCTTTGGACCTGGTGAAATAGAATTCTGACAAATGTCAATTATTCCTGGGATATTTATGCTATCAGGCATCCTTTTACCTCTAGCAGTGTGATTGCATTGATTTCATAATGATCTATACCGCTGTAAGGTGGTGTGAGGAATAAGTCATCTGCAGGGGTGAGAGATCCTCAAAAACTTCCTGGGAGTTCAGCAGAAAATCCTAGCAAAATAAGCCTCTTTCTGAGCAACATAAGGAGGTTAGTGATGCCCCCTGACTAATGCATTCCCAGAATGCAGCAGCTGCTCTAACACTTTTTCTAGTGGATATCATCTGGCATGGGACCTGCATCGGAGACAGCTAGCTTATCCATGAAAATAGCAAATAGTTTGCATCCCAGACAGGTACATATTTAGTTATTTATTTAAACTACTTTACTAGGACTCAAGTTCTTGAAGTATTTCGTTTGGAATAAAGGAATAACCTTGAGATTGTCAATTAACAGCTAATATCTTTAAGGAAACTGATTTCTTTTTTTTTATATCTATGGCTGCATATAATATATCCTGTGGGTGTATGTGGTATGTTATCCACCTTCCCCATCTGGTCATAAGATTTCCCTGTTGAACCATTTGCAGATCATCTTATCATCTTGCAGAATTCACTCATAACTCCTCGCTGGTCAGAGGTTCTTTTTTGCATAATTAGTTCCTAATTTAACCAAATCATTTCCCAAGAAAGTGAAGCAAGGTTAGTAATTTACAAAGAGTGTAAACAAAAATTTACGGGCCACTCTTCCTGCCACTAACTCATGCGCCAGTCTACACAGGGTGGTAGCTCCTGTCTCATTGCCATTTCTTCAGAAAGAGAGAAGTGTTCTGCTGTCTTGAAACCTCTGTCTCCTACTGTAGTTCACTTTTATAGTAAAATCATGCATTGGAGTTGTCATTTTTAAGTACAGCAGTAAACACAGGCCACCTGGTCTTCCTTACCTCCTCCTTGTCCCACAGATGGACACGGCAGCCCGTACACTTTGCAGAGACAACCATGGTGTCAGAGCGAGACTATCTGAAAGATGCAGGAATGAACTATCAGCATTTGCTGGCATTTACAGTATAATTAAAACTACTGGCACTGATCCTTAGAGTATGTTCAGAGGCACTGACTGTTTTGGGCAAGTTTTACTCAAAAAAAACAAGAAACAAATACATTAGGAGGCAGAAAAATAGAATCTTCCATCGTATTGTTAAAAAGGCTCCTTTCTAAAAAAGAAACATGTTGTTCTGTAATTGAAATATAAAGTGAATGATATGAGGAAAACTTGCACTATTTTTCGTCTGTCTTAACCAGCTGCATTTTGGAGCAGTAAAAGTACCACAACAGATTTCACGACCTGCAGAAATCCATTATCTGCTGGTGCTTTTTTTTTAATTTTTAATTTAAATTCTAATTAGATATACAATTCAGATTAAAATACATATCATTCACATGGTTAATTATCAAGCTGTTTATTTTTCTAGTAGTCTCAAGGTTAAAACTATTCTCCAGTACAATGCAAATTCCCCCAAAGTCTGATTCACTGGATACTCTTGTTGCCTATATTGAATTGTACGCAGTAGACCAATAAAAGCAATCTGATTGATCTATCTCGTTATGGTTTTGATGGCTTCTAAAGCACTAGCTGTAAAATAAGCTAACTGGAAAATCAAAGCTTTAGTGACCTCTGAGGACTCTTCATCAGGTAGCTTGGTCTAAATCATGTTATTTTAAATTTAGATACTGCATTCGCACCACATTTTATGTCACAAACATTGACTGTTTCTGAATAGCCTTCAGCACCCGTTGAACGTGGAGCCTATTAAGGAAAAGCTCCAAGTGGCTGTGAGCAAATCTTTAACAGCATAGTTACGTAGCGAGTGCTTGGATATTAAAATCTTCAGAGAGACTACCCACCTGCAAATCCTAGTTTGTCAGTATTCCAGGTTTTTCATAGCCATATGCTCTCCACACCTTTTATTTTGATCACTTCTCAATTTCTGGTGTGTATAATGAGAATATGCACCTGCAGGGTTGAAAAGACCACCCCCTCCAGCCCATTCAACTATAAGGATTGCATTGGGAAGAAGAAAACAATTCTATTGTTTCCTTCAGAGGAAACAAATCTATAGGTTATCTTTTATGTGTTTAGAGGTAACTCTTGTGAATCAGAGCCATCAACTCATATGAAAATCATCAGTGACAAGTCCGGCTGTTTAAGTTTCTTGTATGCTTATTTTTAAGTAGTCTTAACAATCCCTATGGGCACTTTAGTTGCAAATCCTTGAAATCAGCACAGAGACTTACTGTTAAGTTTCTGCTTTGTGATCAGATGGTAAAAGTGTATTACTTGAAAGTCTTACGATTCTTGCTCAAAGCTAAAAGTATAATCTTGTTTATTCCATTTCTAAATGTAACTTTAAAATCTTTTGACTAACAGAGCAATCCAAAAAGTTATTGGGTGTTCTTGATAAGTCTGGATTGATTTGTAATTGAGATTTTATGTTTTCTGCAGAGTTTCCACTTACAGAAGTAACGAGCTTGCTTTAGAAACATTAAAGCTGATTTAGGATGTCTTACGCAAGACCATATCTCACTAGTTTTAATTTGAAGAAACAAAGCCCATTGATTTGTTGAAATTCAAGTGCATTGATTCATTCAGCTTAATGACGTTAGATTTTTTTCAGTGGTAATAATACTTTTCAGCCATTCTGAGCTATGAATGTATCCCTGTGGTGAAATGAAGTCCATCAAAGACTGTCAGGACAGGGGAGGAAGGGTCATTTCACTTAAGTAGTGTCAGAGGATATAGCTGAATTGCCCTTCGCTTCATAATGTGTAGGTTGGTGTGGAGGTTATTGTCCTAATAATGCTTCCTGAATTCATTTTTTTTCCTGAAAACTTTCCTTGTAAACAAAAGCCAAACTCCCACATGTTGGAACTTGCAAAACCTAGTCTGGATCAAGACTCTATGGAATGTTTCCCCAGATGGACAAATTGTAAAACCACAGTTCAGGAGTTTCTGCTCTGTTAGAGTCAAATGCACAAAGACATTATCCAAGGCACACACAGAAATACATTTTGAAGCAAACTTTGTCCTCAATTTTCTCTGCCTGGCCTCAAGGACTTGCTGCTCTTTTTACTGCATCTTGTGCCTTTCCTTCTGAGGTGCTTCCAAGTCGGTCACTGCGTTGTTCAGGGCAGGTGACCCCTTGGGGAAATGAGGAAAAGCAAGAGCCCCAAAAGGTACTAAGCAGCCTGAAGACTGGATAAATCTCCATAGTCTGTCTACAGTAGCCCAAATCTGGGCCTTGGCAAGCAGCAACCCCGCGAGACACAAGGGCTTGATGGCCAGTGAGCGGCAGGCACATGGGTCTCCTGCAGGAACAAGTCTCCAATCACTGTCACTCGCTGCACGTTCCTTGTCACCCTGATCTGACCTGCAGAGTAGGCACAGGCAGCCTCAGGGCTTCCCCTGACAGAATTTGTTCCCGTCTCTAAAGAGGAAAGCACACGTGGTCCGAAGAACACCCTCTGTTCGTATCAGCCAGTCCTGTGGTCATCAACTCCATATTCTAGCTGCATCGTATATGAAGTAGTATCACACGTTGTTTTAATTCTCTCAACTTAGAATTGGATTCTCTATTTCTGTGTTCTAAGAAATAATAGTTTTTTTATTAGTTATCTCATTCATTTAATATATGTGTGTGTATATATATATACACTCATACACATATATATATTTGAGACAAACATATCAAAGTGTATATACTCACATTTTTTTACAAACCAACTTCAATAATGTTATTTGACTCAAAAATGAGAAAGCATCAAATTTCTGCAAATAGGCCAGTTTTATAATTAATATAAATGTAATTATGTAGCTGCCAAATTATTAGTAAACTTTAATCAAATTCAATTCTCTCTACAAAAAAAAATGCTGTAATTTGGAAGGATTAATGTTTTTCTCACACGCATCTTTAGTTGTGTGAAACCGAATCTATCATATCTGTGTTTCAACTGCAAAACTGATAGTTAGTGCGAGGGATATATCCATGATTCTAATTTATTGATAAAAGTTACAAGTTTATAGCATCTCTACGTTAGCTAAATAA
Source organism: Nothocercus julius (assembly GCA_013398735.1). Lineage (NCBI taxonomy): Eukaryota > Metazoa > Chordata > Aves > Tinamiformes > Tinamidae > Nothocercus > Nothocercus julius. Next base: position 20,204,251 of record VZSV01000001.1, on the reverse strand, counting down.
TGCAAAATTCCGTGTATTCATAAGAAACATAGAATTTAAAAGTTTCAGTCAAGACGTCTGCCCTACATCTTGATCCTCCATGTGCATGTGAACCATAGATTACATACAGCTTCGTTGGACAACTAGCAGAGAGAGCTTTTACAGTGTCTCAGCTGTGGTGGTCCGTCCTTCTGGTCATACCCTTCTGGACGATGGCACCACACTTGGCCTCCACTTGTCAGCTATCCGCTTCCAGCCCACATATGCTGTTGAAACTGCCTGTGAAAGGAAAGATGATGTTTCCTAGGATCTGCAGCTGCTTCAAGGGTGGTGAATGGAGACAGCAATGTTGCAGCTGAGGTGGAACTCTTTTTCTTGGGGTAGAGTAGAGCAGACACAGTGCAACGACTGCTTAGAACAGTAGCTTGGGGAGGAGGAAGCTTCCCCTGTTCAGTTCAATTAGGGTAGTTACTTTAAAGCCTTATAATTATTCAAATAACAAATTAGCCATTTTTCTGCTAATCAAAACATTCAAAGAGAAAAAGGAATAATGATAGCTCACAGACTGCATTCAGAGTGCGTATGGAAGAACGAGTACAATTGCTTGATGGAGATCTGCAAAATTTACTGTGATGTCTGGTGTCTGCGCTTGACAAAGCATGCATTTGTGAGGTCTTGGAAAGCAATTGCTATGTGTTCATCTATAAACCACGGCGTAATTTCTGCAGTGAAAAAAATGTTATTTTATTGGGAGGAATACATGTTTTGTTTTTTGATGGTGAATTTTGGTCCTGTAAAACTGAAGTTTGAAAACTCTGAACTACCATTTCCTCCAGAGTTACTCCTATTGTATTTTCCTCTACTCCACAATAAAGTAAATGAAGCCTGAAATGTTTAGTGCTGTGTTTTAAAAGTGCATTCTACTGGTAATATAAGTAATCTGAGCATGACTCATCAGAGGAACTGTGGAGGGGAGAAGGTGAGGGAGATAATGAAACTGCAGACCTTATTGCTTATTTTAAAGGGCTGTATGAGCCATGCACATCTCCTTTAAGTCTTGAATCCTCAACTCTTATTTTAATAGGTGAGAATTTTTTTGCCTGATCAATTTGGTGAGAACAAGATACTTCAAGCAGGCTATTTTTAAAAAATCTGTCACTTGCTATAGTGAAGAAATATTAAATGCTCAAATATCTTGTAAACCTATGAGTCTTTCATCTTAATATTCATTCATAACAGAAAATTAAAGTTCTACGATAGCATTTTAACTCTGCCAATATGCACAGCTGTAGCTATTTGCAAGTTAGGACTACATGCTTGTTTGGAGCAGCCTAATGTTTACATAAAGAGAATCTGCTATAGGCAAATAAACAGGTTAAAGCTATATAGAACAAAACAAAGAAATCCTCAAAAGTCAAAATGGTGAACCATGAAGCACCAAGAATAATTGTTGCTATGTTTTCAAAAGCCACCCACACGTGCAAGATATACTTATTTCTTGCAAGTTTTATCTTGATTTAGGTGAACATTAAAATACCTAAGCTTATATCTGTTAATTCCAGATGTCCCTAATTTCCATAACGTTTTCAAAATTAGATAATTTTGTCTGAAATTAAATGCATTGATGAGAGATAATCCAGCAGGATAAAATGTGGGGGGTTCTAAATATAATCATCCTGAAAGAAATGGACACTGGTAATTGAATAATGTTTGCAGTCAATGTGTCATTGACCAGCTTTCATGAAAAGCGGTAAAACCAAACTGCTAAACTAATTAAAATACAGATTGGAGAAAAACATTTGCTTGGTTGCTTAAAGTCATCTATAATTACTTTTCAGGGTATGTCGTTTTCATATGCCTGAACCGACTACTCAGAGAACAATAAAAACATCCATTTTGAATCCAATAATAAACACATCATTTTAAATATTAAGCACACAATTGTTTCTGAAATAGCCATTTCTCCTTTTTTTCTTCTCCCCGGACCTTTCACTAAAAGGGAATTATGTCCCTACTCTTCTATGAAATANGCTCTTTCAACTTTGGGGATATCTAACTCTGCATAATTAATAGCTGAAATGGTTAAACTGTGTTATTACATAACAAAGATTCATATTCTGTTTAAATCCTCAAAGGTAGAGCTGATTGCCAGCATGTGTGTGTGTGTGGAGGGGGGGTATGTACATGATATTTTAACTTCCCCATAGAATCTGGTTTAAAATTTGTAAATATGACAATCTACTTAGGAGAGTGGCAGCAAAGATTATGCAGGTTCTCAGCTGGACCATTCCATCCTGCTGGAGTTTATCTGTTTTTTAAAACACCCCAATAGAAATAAACACATTATTGAAGCGGTTACATTGTCGAGAACGCTGCCTGCTGAGATTTTTTTTTCAGGAAACTTGTCTTAAGCTAGAGTTTCTTTTTTTTTTTTCTTTTTCCTCAGGCTTTCACTGCAAATATTCTGCAAACTCATACAGGAGATGCCAGATGTTTGGAAATATTAATATTGCAGAGGCATGCAGCTCTCCTGCTGCGGCACAAAGGCACACAGGGAAAAAACAATGAGAGTACAGCAAAAACCTTTAGGTTCATTTAAGTTTAATATGCTCAGGATTTGTAGATACTATAAAAGAAACAACGCACAAAGGTTGGTTAATTTTTCATGTCCACTGCCATGTTGGACTTCGAAGCTTTAGTGCATGGAGTTAGGTTTACTCACATGACTCCTACTAAAGCCAGCGGTACTACTTATGATAAGAAAGGCACATTCTTATGGGGGTGAATGGGGATGAGTCAACATGTAGGACTGCACTGCCACAGGATGGATGGGGGGGGGGGTGACACAACCAACTTCACGTGTGTGAAAGAAATAGTAATAGGTTTTATTGGTATGGGCAATGGTTTAACGAGATTCTATGGCAAAGTCACTTAGTATTTACCTCATCAGGTACAAGATAGACACAAAATTCCCAAGGAGACCCTCCATTTGAGTCATGGGGTTCAGGTTGGACCGCCTTGCTTTCCAAACTCCTTCCATCAGGACTGTTATTGATGGTTATTGTCTGAATGGGGGAAGAAATGAGGGAGGCAACTACAAGGATCAGATAATGTCACTGGTGGTTAACACCTCAATAGGGCTACCGCTACGTGTGAGAAGTCAGGTTGGGCTGGGGAAGGAGCACACCTGTCACACCGTACAAAGGCATGTTTCATATACCAGTAATCAGAAATTTGTGTTTCTGGTTCCATGTGGATGGCCAAAATGGATAATTCCTGAAAAATCATTCACTAAAGTAGACATTAGAAGCAGGACTTCCCAGATTATTCTAAGTAGGCTGTATACATAATGTCTTTCATTTTGTTCTGTCCAGGGCAGCATGAAAGAATTATATGACAACTGAACATATTACTTTTCTTTCCTTCTTTTCTCTTATATTTGGTATCAAAAGTATTCTGGAATATTCTCCTGTCAACATAACTAGCAGTGCTACCAGACTGTCCATCCTCAGAAAAGAATCAGTGATGAGAAGGGCCAAAATGTTTTGTCTTCGTACTGTGTAGATGATGACATTGTCAACAGAGAATAGTTAAGCTGTTATAGATGGGAATAGTCCATGTGGTATGGAACTGTTCTAATTTTCACACCTAGCTCTTGAATAAGAAATAGATCCTGGAATCCCAAATTTAAGCCATACAGGGGATGTCTATATAAAGTTTTCCCTCCACCACGTTGTATCTATTGAGCAATACAGTTTACAATTATTTATCCTTTTTGAGTTTTTGTTTTGTTGGAAATGAATATGGAAACCCAAATACAATTCCTGCCTATTTTATTTCCTGCAAGGTCAGCTGTGCCTAGGTTTTTCTGAAGTGACTTTTATTTCTTCTTTCTTCTCTTCTTCCCTTTCTACTCACCCTGAAGTTAGTGATTTTACAATTGCTGATGGAGTAGGCCTGAACTTGAGAGTTCTGCTTTTCAAAAATACCTCACAGGCAACACTAACACTGTTTAGCAATCACTGAAACAAATATTTCCACAGTTAAATGATGTTTCCCAGTGCCTGAGGCTGATATTCTTGCTTTTTTCTAAAGAAGCTGAGGGACTTTCTAACTTCCAGGCTATTATACTGAGACTGTTGGGAGTTCTTGTTCTAGGTGCAAAGCTGTGAGTTTCAGGCTTCTGGTTCCATAGGACTGGTTTGAAGCTGCTGAAAACATTTCTTTAGAATTGGAGGGAATTTATTTTTCACCAACCTTCATTCTAACAAAAATGTTTGGGAATTTTCCAGTTAAAAACAATTTCACTGTAAGGACACTGCTTTACAGAACCTAGACTTTTTCATAACAAATATCTTTGGTTCAATATACAATTTATGAAAAGATCATAAGTCAACCATCTTCTCCCTGAAGTCACTGTTTACATGCATCTACTGAAATGCCACTGCTTCTTTCTGTTAGTTAATTAGTGTACCCCAGGCTTCCAAGAGAGACGATATTTGGGCCCACAAAGGAATGATGGTATCAGTGGTATCAAACAACCGTTCAAAGAAGTGGAATATGTAGAGCAGCGGCCCTTCTGCTTTGCTGAAGTTGAAATGCTCTACAAGGAATCTGGGTAGAGCTAATAATGTATTGTCAGGAACTCTAGGAGAAGGTTATTCTCAACATGAAAATGATTAATTTCTCTAGTAAGGTCAATGGGTCTAATATTGAGAATATTAATAAAGGATAAGTATTGAACTACATAAGCTTTTTATGCTTACCTATAACATTTATATGTGGATTAAAATGTTACTAGCTTGAATAATCTCCTTTCTGAAGTTGAAACCAATGTGATGGATGCCATATCTAAACAACACAAATTACTCTGATCACATTTTCTCTGATGTTGTTGTACTTCAGTGTCAAAATCAAAATAGGGAAGAGCAATACTTCCACATTGACAGTATACCAGTTAAATGATAAATGGTTAAATGTTTCTAATACCAATAACAGTTGTTGTTAAGAACAACACCAGACAAACGAAAAAAAGATTTTTTTTTCTTGAAATATGTGATCTTTTCAAGACAAACACACATGTTCAGGTAGTCTCAAATTCACATCTTGTGGGGTGTGCCTGTGTGTCTGAGGAAAACACAGCTTCGTGGGTGGACAGTTGCACAGAAACAAAGAGACTGAAAGAGCCATGAACACTGTAACTGTAGACAACAGTGTCCTGTCTAGGGAAGACCTAAGTGTGAGTTTAAATCAATGTTTTACAGCCATTCAACTCTATAGGGCCGTCTAATTGAGCTTAATGACAAAAGGAGCTGTACTGGCTTAGGCTAGTACAAAGTACATCATACAGCTCACTAGCTTTTTATGCTATCTCATGAAATGTCCAACTGTGTAAGGAGAGGCTGGAAGATGTCGGACTAGTACGTAATGATCCTTCAGCTGCTGTGCCTTCTGAAGTACATGTTACTAATGGCCTAGAGACTTTTCTTTGGGAAGACACATCTGTCTTATCATGCCTAATAACAACCACTCCTAGGTAACCTGCAGGAATTTCTCAGATCACTTTTTGAACTTATCTTTTTAGTTCTGCTAAGTTTTTAAATTTAGCTTTTTATTTCAGTCATAGCCTGTAACAGTAAGTTTCACAGATTTGACATGAGGCTTTTCTTTCATTCTCTGTGGGCTGCCCAAACTTTTAACTGGGGCCCTGTTAGTTCTTATTCATGGACCAGACCATCTTTCACATAGACTTGCTCTTTTTAATGACTAGTGGAGAATCTAATGAGATCAGTGGTGATAAAGCTACAGCAGTAAAATGGGATTATTAGCTATGATAGGTGTAGTGAGGATAGTGTGCCCTGGAGAAATTTGTACTGGCTACTTAGCTCAGGAGATGTGTACCCAGGTTCTTGAAATTGCAGCAAAAGCCACTTTAGATAATGTGCAGCTTCATATTTTACATCCAACAGGAAAGCCTTAACACAGAGAGAGCACCTACATTGCCAGGTATTAGCCACCAATGAGCCAAATGACTGCAACCATTTATCCTGCAACCAGGAAAGGAGTGCTGAAATAAAACTTAGGTGTTTTTTTTTTCATTTTACCAAGTTCAAAGTCAGAGGAAAGATCATTAAATTCTTTTTTGAGAGAGTCCATATTTGTTTTGCATTACTGGCAAAACACCTATACAAATTCAAGAAATAAAAATGAAAAACACTTCTATGCTTGGTAATAAATAATATGCATTTGTGTCTGTAATCATAAAATAGATCTATACAAAATAATAAAAATTCTAGCATTGACATTTGTCTTTTGTCATAGCCATAACCAAATTTCAGACCTGTGGCCAGTACATCTACCCACCTGTAACATCAAGTCTTAGTGCAAAACTTCAAAAAACTTGTACTGTTTCTTCAGAACAGAGCAGGAAAATGCTGGACTTTGGCAAGGAACCAGCCATTTTTCTTCTAGCTTTTGCCTTGTACTCCAACAGAGAGACAATCATGTCCCCTGTCTGTGTAGAAATTTTCCCTATAAGGGAGCTGCCTTACGGCATTCTAGAGAGGAATCACGGTAAAGAAAACTTGTCTTGAGTCCTACTTGAGAAAATGGATTTATAGGTCTATTTTATTTAGGACAAGGAAAGGGCTCCCATTTATGCATAGAAATTATTGTCTTCAGGCTTAATATGAAGATATTAGAAGTAAAAAATTATTCCTGCTATAAAGTATTATTTAGCAGGTTACCATAATGACAGGTTCTGATGAACTTCCAGATATATTCTGCCCTTTAAAAAGAGAGCCTAAATAGAGACAGAAAGCAAGAGGTTTTGGAAACTTGTATTTGCTATTCTGGCAAGATCCTACTGCAAACACTGTTCAGAATATGTTTCTTTTTGAAAATTTGGTGCTTTGAAAAACAGCATGACATGATTTTAAAAGTTTTTTTTCATATTGTTTAGCTCAAAGAAACAATAGCATAGCTTAACTAATCAATGTTTTCCCAGGGTTCTTTTTAAAAGAATATATAAAAAATAAGTCTACAGTTATTAAATTAGATAATGAATATTGAAAAGTGTAAAGAAAAGAAAAATAAAAATGTTACTATTGTTAAATATATAGTTCTGGGATAGAGGTTATTTTGTGTGACTATTAGAATATATAACAAATTCTTTATCTTGGATAGAAAAATAAAACTTAATAAAACCTTAATTTTAAACATACTAAAGAGACCTTGTGAATAAGCAGACAACCATACACTACACACACAGAACACCTGTTTGCCTGAAAAACAACCCTGAAGAAGTTAAATTTGGTTTTAACTAATTTACAAATTATTTTCATGCCAGTTAAATGTATCTTCAACTTCCTACTTCAAGCTTTCAACTATTTTAAATTGTTTTTTTTTTCCTAAAAAACCCCCCACCAACGAAGCAAAACAAAACAAAAAACCCAAAACAATAAGTAAAGTTGCTCTTAGCTAAAAAGCTATCCTGGAAACAGACCAACAGACCAACAAAACACCATAATAGCTGGGATTTCTTTCTTTTCTTTCTTTTTCTTTCTTTTTTTTTTTTTTTTTGCCTTGCACAATTGGAAGAAAAATCCTCTGCAGCATCAACAGAAATGAAAAGGGTTTAACCACTCGAAGAATGATTATATTTTAAAACATACCCTATGTTACGAAGATTTGTGACGCTGGAATTCTCAATCTCTCTAGTTGTAAGACATGAAAATACCACTAGATGGTACTCAAGAATACATTTAGTCCCTTGGGTTTATAAAGCCAAAATGTTGAATGTTGTGTAACTTCTAGAGACTTTGCAGTGATCAGGCTAAATGGGACTCTGCAGTCTCCTGCCTAGGAGAGATCCAGGAGGAGAAGTGCTATAGGATGGACTTTGATCCAAAATTCTGTAGACTTGTATACGAAACAAGATCCTTTTACTGAGTTTCTTTAAAACTATAGTCCCTAGAGTCCCTAGAGTCATGGAAATCACTTTTAGTGTATATGGCTCTAACCACTATGCTATGGCAACATCTTTCAAAGTGTTTATTTTCTTTTATACTTCCAGTAAATCTAGGTAGAGTAGAACTACAGAAGTTAATTTATCATGGTCTGTAAAGATCTAATATTTAGGGAATTTTGTCAGATGGGAGGGCAAATTTAAATACACTAAGGCAGAGAAAAGCAAAAGAGGATTTAGTTTCATTACAGCGTATCCTCAAATCACCAGGTTACTCTATATGCCAATCACTACGTTTAAAAAGAAAGCACCAGCACCAGCTTTGTGCTGTGACAGACTCTGCTGGTGAGGTTTATTCTGAGAGGAGCTGCCAGGCCAAGTCCCGCGGGACCATAAGCAGAGGACACTGGAGACGGTAGGCGCTTCGGTGACAGTCTGCACTGACCGAAACTCACGGGTTTGTGCTCATGTACAGTTTGGAATATGGAGGTCTTAAGATCAAAACTGAGGTACTGATGGAACATTAGTCAGAATCTGTTTTTTCATACCTGTTTCTACTTAAGCCTCACTTTTTTGATAAAGCATTTTGTGAAATGCAAACACCTGAACAATCTTGAACAGCTCTTTCTAAATATTTAAAGGGATTTTGTGGCTATATGCAGTAAATCACCACTGTCAAAATAATAAAAGGAAAATGTACCTGTTATTTTTAATTTTGTCTGTAGAGAGTGAGGGAAGCATTACTTGTTCCTTTTGTGGAAAGCAAATATTGACTATCTTTTGCTAAGAAAGTAGAATGTAATTTCATTGCACAGGTTTTCTACTTTTTAAGTCACATCCATTTTCCACAGAAAAAGCGTAAGAAAAGTTGAGAGTGGACAATGAACAGCATTTGAAAGAAGGCAAGACAAAAGAGGCAGAACCCCTTTTTGTTTTCCTTGTGGAGAATGTCTCTGGCTTAGAAAAAGAGAAAAGAATGAAAAGCTTCTTTGATTGATTTTGCAATTAATAGAGTAGCACAAAAGCATGCTAATCACTTGAAAATGAAGATAGAGAACTTAATTCAAAACTGGCATAAATGTATTCAGCTTCCACCGAAGTTAACAGTAAGTGGGAACGACTCTTCTGTTTGTCTTCGAACAGAAGTGTATTCACAGAAAAACATAAACCATTAGTTATATTCTTCTCACATTTCTAGATTACAACAGGGTAACACTGGGTAACACTGTACAGTTCACTAAATCTAAATTAGATCTTAGTAGATGCAGAGTGCTTCATGTCTCTCATGCCAGGAGGGATCATCTAGTGAAATGGCCGTTAGAATAAGACCTGATCTCATTCAGTTTCTCTCTCTCCCACATATTTGCTGGCTAAGTCATTCAAAATGGAGATAGCACTTGCTTAAGTCACTAAATTACAGTGAAGACTCCCTGTAATTTGGAAATGTATATTTTATCAAAATGATCATGACATGGAGATGTCAAATTTGCTGTAAACTCGCAGTGACATACTCCCAGCAGGAATAAAGAAAAGCCTTTTGTTCTGTTATCACAAATTCCAGATACATTCTGAGTAAAAGGAGGCCTCTTTTCATAATTGCAGTATACAAATCAATATTATTGTTCTATACGACATGCCAAAATGAATAGTAGTAACACCAGCTTCCTAATGTTTGTGCAATTTCTTCAGGGCTATTTTCAAGCTCCAGTGATCTTCAGTATGGGAAGGTGAATAAGATGTCAATAGCATAGATTTAGTACATCCAGGGTCTGTGTCATTTATAATATTTGCCAATTCTTGATTAAGCAGATCAACATGGCCAGGCTTTCAAGGTCAGCTGAATTAGATAAGGATGTGAGCAAAGGTGAAGAAGCTGTTCCTGAAGATAATGCGTAAGCAGTTCAAAGATCCTTCACCGGTGTTTCAAAGTACAGATCTCTGCACTAGTGAGGAGAAAGGCTGGAAACGACACAGACCATTTACAGATTCTTAGCAATATGGAAAACAGACGAAAAGATACGGAAAAAAAGTATGACTCATTATTAGGCAGTAAAATTGGCAAGCTGTTGCTGTGGGACCACCACATGCTGTGGTCTCTTCAGCTTTTGCAAGTTAATAAGAAGGTCACGTCAGTAGTCAGGTAGAAAGCCAGTGTTTTTACTTTGGTGTTAGAAATCTAAGTAACACCCAATTACAGCTGGAAGTAGATTTGGTAACATGGTAAGCACCAGCATCTCCTGAGTTTGCCCCAAAACACTTTTAGAATACAACATAAAATACGTCAGTTGTGGTCACGTACCATCTCACCTCTCTTCATAAAAGTTACATGTTAAATCTAGTTCTGGATAAATTTAATCACTGGCTCATTCTTTTTCTTCTTTATGCCACATTTTGCCTATGTAAATTTCCGTTGTGTGCTATAAAACTGGTACTATATTTTACCCCTAAAGGATAACTATTCTTTAGCTGTGACTCGAGAATTCTTGTTTTGGATACTCATCTACTTTATCGGGGAGTGCTGGAACTATAATACTTAACTTTAAACCTCCAGAGCAGTTAAAAAACTACAGCCAAGAAAGCACTGTAAGGGCAGTCATGGTAACAGATAATATGACACAGTGTATTGAACAGTTTTTCCACATGGTAATGTAGTTCATATAAATTATAGGGTACATGTTCAACACTTTATCATTATGATTGTGCATTCTATAATCACTGGAATGTGCATTAAGAGTAAAGCACACAAAAAAGATGATTAACCATAAAATACTGTGTTCATTTCATATAAAAGAGCATTCCAACTGACTAAAGTGTGGGTACGTGTAAGATCAGTTTATGAATACCAGTGGCTGTGAAAAGAAAAATGTAACAAATCAGGAAGCAGCAAGGGAGGTGCTGGCATAGGCTAGAATCATATGGGGCCGTAGTACATGCTTTACGTTTTATGACAATTTTTCAATTAGCTGACTGCTTGAAAACCCTCTGGTTTACTGTGTTAGAGGCACAATTTGCTGCTGCTGCTGCTGCGTTTCAGAATGCTGAGACAATCACACCATATTGAGAATGTTATGGACAAACAGAGCAGAACCACCTATATAACCTCTTAATAATTAAAATTTTCTGCTTTTCTAAAATTCTTTCCAAGTGTTACAGCAGGTTCGGGACCTTGTTCATGTCTTGTGCGTTGAAATGTGCTGATGGTTTGCATGCCGTTTATAGAAAATCTTAATTAAAAAAATACTGTGAATGTGACATTGGTATCTTCCCTTGTTTGCCCTCATATAAAACCTGCAAGGCATCTGTGTCTGAATGGTTGGAGGATAATAAATATATTGTGCAAATTAAAATACCTTTTTTTTTGTAATCACTGATTATTTCTCCTGAATTTACAAGACTAAATCAATGCATTGACATAAGTTTTTACTGAGTTGTCTCAGCCTTTTCACTCTCCTTCATGGCACTAAGATTTTTATTTCTCTCTCTGTCTGTTCCTTATTGCTCTTATAGCTCAGAGAGAAATACCAAAGGATAGTGGAAACCTCAGATATTGTTAATCACTGTATCTCTGTAAAACCATGTATTGATTTACACCAAACTAATATGGGGGTTTAGAATCACTGAAAACTGCTGCCGTGCCAGAGACAGGAATCAAAATGCAGGAGAGAATTCTGCTTACAAAACAAAATGGTGGATGAGAGGAAATCAAATATTCTTCCAGATTTCCTTCTTTAGGTGAGGAGAAGAATAGCAGCTTGGCCTGCGCAGATCCACTAGGTGTCCAACATGGGACTTAATGGTAGTTTAGGCACTCAGCATTATTCCGACCACGTGTTATCATCCTTGAATATTACCTAACCAAGGAGGTACCTAGAAATCTCCAGAGCCCCTCAGGGAACGGCTCATACACTCAGAAAGGCAGAGTGCAGGATTTGGTGCCCTTCTCAGACCAAGAAGGTCTGAGATAAAACCATATATGCCCTTCTTGCACAGACAGATAAGCAGATGGAAGGTGGAGGCACCCTCTTTCCACCTCAGAAGGATTGTGCTGTTTTACAGAAATAGATGTAGAATTTGCACTGAGAGAGAGAGAGAAGGAAAGAGAAGAAGAGGATAGCTGTATAACTAAACTGTGAGTGAAAAGAAAATATTAACAACTGGAGGCACAGGCAAGGGCCTGAACTCTAGCTCCATATGCTAGTCTAGCTCTAGAGTCGTATCCCCACTTGTTTGCTTCTGGCACAGACTCATTGCTTCCCCATGTTGCCTAAACCAGTTTCCTAGTGTGCTGAGGAAAAAAAAAAAACCTTTTCAGCTTGGAAAAAATAAGCAAGTTATTCCAGCAAATGGAAATGGAGCAAATGGAGCTTTATGCAGGTTTCATTTGTATAACAAACAAACTAAAAAAAAAAGTAACAAAATGCAAGTAGAGTCTTAGAGATAAAAAAGAAAAAATCTTTCAAAATAAAGAGAATAAATTAGAAAGAATTACGCTTGTTGGAAAACCTTTTGCATAATAACCCCTTCCTTGAAAATTTAATTCAAAGCTTCTTGCTTGAAAAAAATCATTTTTGTGCTGAATGAAAATTACAGCTCAACAACAACAACAACAACAGATGGGGAGAAGAGAGGAAGTTAATTATCAGGGCACAAAAGAGATCTCTGTTAGTGCTCTTTAGCTCTGTTAGTATTGTTTTGTTATCTTGTTGTTCAGGACCATCAGATCCTTACACAACTATTCGCAGTCAGCTTTTGCCTTTGCTAGCTTTGACTTATCCATATTTTGAGCAGTGAAGGTTTTGACATGAAGGTCCTCTACGTGGACCTTCAGAGGCAAAAACCTCCCTCTCATTTTTGTAAAAGCTGACCATTTATTTCTTCCCTGTTTTCCACTCCTAAATCAATTATGAATCCATGAAATGACCCTATAATGTCATTAATTTAATGGCAGGTTGTTGTCTATATGAGGACCTCTTGATAAGGGATCTTTGCATAAGCCTTTTGGTTATAGAACAAAAACTATAAATCATTTTATGCACATTCTTGTTTAGTACGTCAGCAAATCTTCAACAAAAGTATGACACTCCTCCCTGCTGCCTCATATTTTTCCATATATTTACATATTCTACTACATTTTTTTTCCCCTAAATTGACATGTACAGGTACCATGTTTCTTGGTCTGTTGTTACCTGGATCCTAGTCAGAGACCCTTAAAAAAGATTATTATATGTTACCCTGGTGTTGAGGACAATTTAAGAAAGAAGATATAGAACAAATTAATTGTTCAGAAATTTCACTGATTTCTTTAGAGCTCTTAGGTGAATAGCATCTGGACTTAGCCAGAGGTCATGCTCTGTTCTGATTTCTTCATCAGGTTGCAGATTCTCCTTTTTAGGCAGCATTCCTTGTTTTATTAAGAGGTTCCTTGCCACTGCTTTTTAACCGATCATGTGCCCTTCTATTTTTTTTTTTCCCCCTGAGGTAATATAGATTTATTTCAAATCTCTCTCATATTGGTTTAAACAATCTAGAACCTTTCTACAACTAGGTTACCCTTTCAACTATTCCTTTTAATTTCCTTTTAACAGGCTCCCTGTTTTTGGTGCTGTTTGCATTTTTGTAGTAAATTATTACTGTAGTGGATTTTTAGTGGTAAAAGTTTAATTCCTAAAATGATAATGAGTTTGATTGCATTTTGGTTACTTTTTCAAAATGGCTCAAAACTTAAAATTTTGAAATAAGTTCTGTGTACTGTTGGGGAAATAAGAGTTTTTCTTTTCCTGTTATTGATTCTCTAAGCCATTTTCCCAAGGCCTAGCCAAACAAAATCAACAGATCTTTAGAACAGATACTGAATCACATTTCATTTTAATGACAGTAAGAAAGTACTTATCTAACTAGTTGGATATCAGAGTGATCAATTCAGCAGCACATCTAATTCTGAATAAGAGGAATATCTGCACAATTCAGTGGAACTTGTCACAGTCTTATATATCTTGTTATAGTCTTAATACATGTGGACTCACATATCTTTTTAGTTGTGTTAACTCTGTTGATTCTCAACATGGTTAAGTTATTAACCAGTGATTAGATTAACTGGTTTTCCTGCTGAATGTTTGTTTTCCTTACTAATACATCCATTCTTTGGACTATCCATCCACCAGTGCATTTTTTCTTAAATTCTTACTGTTGTTTTTCCAAAAGTGGGGAAAAATAGCATAAATACATTAAAAATAGCATAAATACCTAAATACATTTTTGATCATGTATACATTCTCGCTTTAGGACCAAATTTCTCTGGAAGTTACTTTGCAATAGTAAAAGCTGATGAAAGAATAAACATATGTATGTGTATGTACACACCCATGTGTATAACATACATATACACACACATATAAACATGCAAACACATGCACATTGTCTTATATGTATATATAGACGTGTATAAATATGTATGTGTATGTATATGCACACATATATATGTACACACATATAATAACTATAATAACCTGACTACTTAGTAACTTTGCTTCTGTTTGTTTATGGAAATGTAAATGGTGGCTCTCAAATGTGTTTACTTATATTTGATTCTTTTCAGCCTATGACATGGGAGTTGATAATAAAGCATTATTATTGTGCTATTTATAAATACAGTTATTTACTTCTCTTATTTAATGCAGTTTCTGTCTTGCCTTTCTTTTTTGAAAAAAATACTTTTCTCCCTTTGTTATTGTCATACATAAATTATTTTCTAGGTATCACTACTAGTGTGCTGGTTATTCAACTTTCACCAAGACTCTGATTAATTAACATAATCCCATTTTTTTTAACAAATGAGAGGAAATACTGCACTTTTGATTGGAAACAAAGATATCAGTATAGGGCAGAGTTCATTTGATAAGTCGTCTTTGTCATTATGACTGCTTTAAGTCCTGGACTGCTGGATTAATACTCTATCCAGTGACAGACTGTCATTTGGTGGGGAACCCAGATTGTGATTTCATCTGCTGGAGAATTTTCTGTTTAACACCCCAAACCTTACATTAGGAATATGTCATATGTTCTGTTTTCAAAAAGAACACTTTTTTTTTGGCCAAAATATGAAAGCTACATCTCTCCCATTATAAGTAGTTCAGTTAAGTTAGAGATACACAGGTTGGTCTTTCAAGCATTGATTTCCCAAGAAATACATAGACAAAGGAAATCAAAATAGGAATAAAACTACACAATGTAGACTATCCTTCTGCATTGTCAGAATAAAAACAGGTATTTATTGTATATTCATGACAGAATAAGGTTCAGGCCTTTAGATGATGCATGCAACGCACCTGAACTTAGGTATTAAACTTAGATAGCCTCAGCTGCCTGATTTAGACCAGATTTAAAACTAGCTGACTAGCCAAAATTATTCAAACACTGTTACTGTGTTGTAAATTACAGAATAACAGAATAGTCGAGGCTGAAAGGGACCTCTAGAGACCATCTCGTCTGACCCCCCTGCTCCAGCAGGGACACCCAGAGCACGGGGCACAGGGTGTCGTCCGGGTGGGTTGGAAGGTCTCCAGAGAAGGAGCCTCCACAGCCTCTGTGGGCAGCCTGTGCCAGGGCTCTGGCACCCTCACAGTAAAAAAAATGGAGATGGAGATGGAGATGGAGATGGAGATGGAGATGGAGATGGAACTTCCTGTGTTTCAACCTGTACCCATTACTGCTTGTCCTATCCTTGGCCACCACTGAGAAGAGTTTGGCCCCATACTCTTTACATCCTCCCTTCAGGTATTTGTACATTTGATAAGATCCCCTCGCAGCCTTCTCTTCTCTGGGCCAAACAGGCCCAGCTCACTTAGTCTTTCCTCATCAGACAGATGCTCCAGTCCCTTAATCAACTTTGTCACTCTGTGCTGGACCCTCTCTAGAAGCTCCATGTCCCTCTTGTCCTGGGGAGCCCAGAACTGCCCCCAGTATTCCAGGTGCGGCCTCACCAGGGCTGAGCAGAGGGGCAGGATCCCCTCCCTCGCCCTGCTGGCGACGCTCCTCCTGATGCAGGCCAGGATCCTGTTGGCCTTCTTGGCCACGAGGGCACTGCTGCCTCATGGTCAACCTCCCTCTCCACAGAGCTCCACAGTAGGTCAACCCCTAGATCTCTCATAAGAATTCCTCTTGTGAGTATTTAACTTACAGAACATCAGAATATCAGGCCAACAAAATTTGCAAAACAAGCCACCACCTGACTTAATTTGTTGCTATGTTGCAGTTGCCAGTGAGCAATTCCCCAATCCCCAAGCTATTCCTGTAGCTGTAATAGAACAGTGGATAAATGCTCATATATAGGGCTAACTTGACCTTTGTAGACTTAATGCCAGAACCCTACTTCTCTACATACACTGTTTTTCAGCTGCAGAATAAGATGTAGCAATCTGCTTTAATGACAGGCAACTCCCAAGATTTAAAGCTTTTCTCATGCAGGACAAGGATATGTTTTGTCAGTAGCATCTGATTGTCACTCGATTAGTGATGTTCATTTTGAAGTAGAATATACAAGTTCTGTATCTCATGGGGAAATCTACTAGACATTCAGACTACAGATTGTACAAAAATTCTTATCCCTGAAGCTACTAGTGAGCTTAAACTGTTAAGAGAAAAGTGGGTACATTTGTGATAGAATATACTCACTTGGGTGTAAGTATATTCCATTCCGATTACATAATCAGCGTCCTTTTTATTTGTGATAGTTAGAATTATAAATTCAAATGGTTTCTACGTAGAGCTGCCTCAAGCTTTCTTTATGGTCATCCACTGTTTTTTACTGCTATTGATCCGTCTTTATCTTCCTGCTTGTAATGATAATAGCACCATTTCTATGAGCACTTAAAGCTCTTCTGCATATAATTAAGTTAAAATTCATTCTATACAAACTTTCTCTGTAAAGATGTTTCCTTAAGTTTAGACCTTTTCTTAAATTTAAAACATATTTTTTGTTTGATAGGATTAGGGTAAAATGTAATCTCTATTTCAATGCTGATGGACAGAATGTTAACATGAGCAAAGATTTGAATAGACCCTTCTGTGTAATAGTGTTTTTTAAAACCAAAATATTCTAGACCCTAAAAATTAAAAAATGTTAGTTTTTCTAAGACCTAGTGACACAGAATTGCCTATAGCTGAAAAAAGGATGAGTAAGAAAATTTATGATTTATACAGTGATGATCTAGATGTGATAGTTTTGTGTCAGCTCCAAGAGTGTAATTGTTTGCGCCTGTGGTTTCATCTAGTCTGTGATGCAGAGATAGGCTATCAACAGTAAAGGTGTCTGAGAGGACAAGGTGACTCAGCTTTGGATAACTTGTAAAAGGACTGGAAGCAGGGAAAGGAGAAAATATCCAGGAGATTAAAGAATGGAAAACAGCACTATAAGTAAAGTTTAAAAGGTCAGAAGATAAAAATGGTACTTACTGCTGCAGACATAACTCTGTACGATGGTGACAGACACCTTCTGGGCCCCAGAACTAACTTGGATAAGCTTGATTTATATGTCTTAACCTGAAAGTTTTGTCACTGCTGCACTTGCAGGTGGTAATAATGCTTGTGAAAAAGCAGCTGAAGAAATTCAGTCCATGTGCTAGTGGAAAACCATGTTCTTAGCTTCTGAAAACTGAGACTTAGCTGAGAACTTGAGAAAAAGAGAATTCTGAAAATGCATCATCTTTTTTCTTGACCAACTTAAAGGACATCTTTAAATTGGAATTATTTTAGAATTGTGACTCCAATACAATGTAGCATATCAACACCATCACAGCATTGTGACCCTAACACAAGGGTCGTATGTCAGAAGGGTTCTTAGCATCTGCTTAATTTTATCCATCATTATTTATGAAAGAGTATACTAGGTAACCTTTTAAAACTGCTTTGCTTGAAAAATTCATTCTAATAAAAAACAATATCCACATATGTGTAAATGAGTGAAAAAAAAAATCCAAATGCTGTTGTATAAGATGCATATGTAAATCCATATGTATGTTGTACAATGTGTACATTTACAATGTGAGTACAACATAAATTTGGTTTACTTAATCTATGTAAAAACACAACATATAAATTTACATGTGTTTTTAAAAATGATATATACATTTTATGTTTCCCAAAACATTTTTAAACTAAATTAAAACAGAAATGCTTTACACATAAAAGGAATGCATTTTAACATCGAAGTACTATCTATCTGTGTATTCACTTCGTCAGTAAAATCCATAGCAATTATCAAAAACATTAAAAATATTCATCTTTAAAGTCATATTCAAAAAGTGTAGATTGTGATCTTGGCCTAATGCATAGATACATATCGAATATCTCCTGTCTTCCGCCATAGAATTTTTTGAGTAACAATCTAATTTTTATAATTTAGCAATGATACAGGGTTATCAAAAAGAGAAAAAAACTGTTCTAGAGGCAACTTTTATAAAAAGTAACAATTCTAATATTAGCAGAAGAAATTGAAATTTCACTGCTTGCTCTTTGTTCTTGCTTTGGTTTACCTGTGTAAGGGCATACAGCCAGTTTCAGACTACTTCAGCACTGGGTGCCTAGCAGCAGTATGGGCTGGTGAAACCCCTGCTTGTGCATCTCTGCTTTGGCATTGATCTCTCACAGATCAGGAGTAAAACTCCTTCTGAAGCTGCGCTGTGAACTGGACCTGTGAACCTATCGTAGAGGAGAAAAGCCTTGAAGCTTCCAACAGGATGGACTAGTCCATTCGTAGTACTTAGCAGATTCTATTAATAAGGGCAGCCTAACCAGGGAAAAATTGAGAGACCCTTTACTGGCTGTTGTCTTCTCTCATAGAGGAACCATTTAATGTTTTTATATAGGATAATATCCTTCTTAAAGGAGATGGAGATGTTTTGGTAAGTTTTCTTTGAGACAGGGTGTATGATCTTCTCCATGGGACTTACGCACATGGCCAAATTATATTCCTAGATTTTCAATACTGTAGTAATTGGATTCCAAATCATAGTATGTAGCACTACCATTTCAATAAAGATTTTTTTTAGCTAGAGTATAAACACACTATTATCTTCTTACAAATATCTAGAAAGTTTCTTGTTAAAATGAATCTTTGCATCAATATATCATCTAGCTCTAAAACTTTTTTCTTTTCTGTTTTATTTTTCAGAAGTCTTTCTTTTCCAAATTTAGCATGCATAGTGCCTGTAAGTTGTATTCAGTGAAAATGAAAAGCTTTAAGTCTCTAAGACTCATTACAATGTAAATGAACTAACAAGTGTGTGCACAGCAAAACAGAGGCTATAAAAAGTAAAACTGAGTTTAGTTTATTGATATTTTGTAAGTGTTTTAACAGCTTGCACAATTAAGTTTGGAACTATGGTGAATTGAGTTTGCATATGTGTTTTTGCCTTTTTGATTGACAAAATATTTTGTTTGTTTAGCTCTAATTATTTTGTTTGGGTTACTTTCAAGTTGGAGAGTTGCATTTGCTAGATGTTGTGTATTTTGCCATTCTTTATCACATGAGCATATACCCATATCTCCAGTTGCTTGACATTAGTCTGTACAAGACTGGGATACAGAAAGAAAACACCTGACCTTATCAAACTCTGAATTATTGCCCAAGAAATTTAAGTCTGTAAGAAATGGCATTTGCCAGCTAACTGACACATTTTGACGGAGAATTCGCTTGGCCAAGTAGTGCCATAATCTGGTAAGAAAATACGATTTTTGCATTTGTGAATGCATCTTTCATGATTCCAAAACTGTGTTTTGCACCTGCACTCAGATGTTTCACTCCTAAACCTAGAAGGGAGTGACACGAAGTTGCATTAGTTCATTTGCAGTAGAGATGGTAGAACTTAGCTAGGTAAATTAGATGCTTGTAGGTATGTCTCTTCCTCCACTAGGAAGCTGATATGTGTGTGTGTGCGTGTATATGTATATGCATGCATACATACACACACATATATGTATATGAAAACAGCTTAGAGCTAGTCATATCCCAGTAGAGCAAATCAAACACTCTTACTGTATTCAGAACAAAAGGGAAGTCTAGGAGAACACAGAACACAGGAATAGTTTGTGTTCTGCAGAAAGCTTATACATTTTCTGTGCTTGAAGTGGCTCCGGTCTTGATGCAAATACTCAGCTGAAGGATGCTTGTCATGATGAAATCTGGTGGAGTGAAACTGCTGAGTCTGGAGTGAGGCCTCTGGTGGCCGACGCGGCCGTTCCTTCCAGCTCTGGATCCAGGCCGCAGGACAAGGAGCACGGGCACTGCGCTGTTCTGGGAGGAACTGGCTTTCCAGGCATGTCCAACCCCCTTGGAGCGAGCAGAAAGCATCTCAACCGATGGCAGGAGTTAGTTCAGACTTAGTTGCTTCACAGGAAGCAACAGTGAATCATATTTTTATTAATTTAGCTGCAGCATGTGCTGTGTGTCTTTTTAATTTGCCCCCAAATAAGGCTACAACCTTTTTCCATATCTTTGTTGAAATCGGTATATAAATGGTTTGATGACCATTGTGTTTATGCATGGCTGATAGCAGCATAATGCATTTCATTGAATAAATGGTCTAAATAGAGATAGAAAGTCTTTGAGAAACTGTCAGAATCACCAGCAAAGAATCTGTAAGTTCTTCAGTTCATCCATATATGTTCTTAATGCATATATGTACTAAATGTATGTATTTATAGGTACGTACATACAATATTGTTACAAACTTTTTATTATTTGTCAATAGAAATGTCTTATATGGGATACTGTACAGCATATATGTGTATGAAAATATGTGTGTATAACATCTGCTTTGTGCACGAGAATTGTTAGCAAATTGTCTAGGCCCATCAATGTACGACTGAAAAAGTGGTTGACATTTTTTATTGAAGCTGTCACTGAATGATATTTAAAAATTGAGCATGCATAAATATTTTACTAGAGCTCTCCAAGTTTCCTTATCTTGGTCCTGAAAAGATATTAGTTATTAAATTAATTTAAAAAAATCCATTAAATGACTTATTAAATAAATCATCATGTATGGCAAACATCAACATTAATTGTTCTTTATAGTATTTCACAAATACATATTGAAGACAAACAAACTAAATATATTTGGTGATAAGGCTGCAAAGTAATTTATTGTTACGTTAAAACAGAAAATTCTGAGAAACCTTATTTAGTTACTCCTTAATACTTGTTTTTTAGAATCATACTTCAAACTGTGTAGTGCCCTGTCTTGAAATTTAATGTCTGCTATCAGAGATGCACACTTTTTTTTTTTAGAAACTTGCATCAAACTCCCAAATACTTGCATTTAAATGCAAGCAAATGTTATGAAAATATATCTTCTGTTACATTTTAAATTCTTGCCTCTTTGAACAAAGTTAGAAAACAGGAAAGCTAAATTGGAAATGTAATAACTTTGAAGGAAGGGAAAAACAAGGCAGAGTGGCAATGGGAGCTTTACTTCCTGATCCCTAGAATAAAGTTACCATGTATTTCTAGGGAAAAAATAGGTAAATATAGTCCTAAAATCTGGTAAAAATATGTGTCTTCAATGCAGACAGGTTATTTAACATTGTTGTAGAACAGATCTTTTTGTTTCATTTTGAAAATCCATTTTACAATGGGATTTTGATACCATGATTCCAAAAGCAATCCCATGAAGAGGACCCCAGTAAATTTCTCTGTTGTTTTATAAAGTGCTTGAACCAGCAGTGGAAGTGAGCCTGAGTTGAAGGAAACATTGTTTGGAAGACGTACTTAAAATTCACATGAGGAGGATTTTACACTTCAGAGTAATATTGTCAGTAGACTTACACAATTTCTTTCTTTTAATGGCAGCATTTTCAAATACACTCAGGTAAAGTGAAAGCATATTTACGTGTGTACACCAGTGTTGGACATTCCATTCACAGTCACAGGATAGATGTGCAGTTTGCGATTCTTAAGACAAAAACTGCCCAGTTTGAATTATGGTGACATTGTGGTAATTCACACATTGTGATAGAATATATGCAATTTTTAGTGCTCAGTTATTGGCTGTAATTCTGGAGAATTCATTATGGATTGTCACCTCAGTAAGGAGAGGGATGAAAGAAAATTGCTGTGAAGAATAGTTGGGGTTGGAAGGGACCCTCTCAAGCAGGGTCAGTTAGAGCAGTTTGCCGTGGACCATGTCTGGTCAGGTTGTGTGTATCTCCAGGCATGGAGACGATTCCAGTGTTGGATCACCTCACAGCGAGATGTTTTCTTATGTTCAGAAGGAATCCCCAGTGTCCTGAGAATCTGGTTCTGTCTTCTTCACTGCCTCCTGTCTGGTATCTGTCAATAATGTTCTGATTCCCCTTGAGCTTTCTGTCCTCTAGACTAAAGAGCACCAGGCATGTTAGCCTCTCCTCCCGTGACAGATGCTCCAGCACCTTAGCCATCGTTGTGGCACTTTGGTGGGCGTGCTGCACCATTGCTTGTACTGGGGAACACAGAACTGGACCCAGCACTCCACATGTGTCTCACCAGTGCTGAGTGGGGAGGATGGATCACCCCAGTCGACTCACAGGCAACGTCCTAATGCAGGGCAGCACAGCTGTTTCCATACCCTTGTGTAGACTTGCATCACTCTTTGCCAAAGGTTGTTGCGGATGTTAAAGATTACCAAGAATGTAAAAAGCACATCCGGATCAGGAAGTATCTATGTGCTGGGAAAATTGGTGGAGATTGGTAGGCGAAAATATGTTTCCCTGTCTCTTCTAGGCTTTCCTTGTTAATACGCCTTTTGGGTGTGTGTTGGAGACAGGATATTGGGAAAGACGGACTTTTAGACTGACTGTCTACATCCATTTTATGTTATATTTTGTTCTTACATTATGCTATATTCTTATTTCCAACTAAAGTTGGAGCTTTTCAATAATACAGCATCTGAGGATCAACTTCTCAATGCTGACAAGGTCTGTTATGTAAGACAATTATACTCATACATTCTTTGACTTTCTAATTCTTTTTTGAGGGAAGGAGAGAGGGATCAAAGCACATGCATGCTGGGTGAGATTAAGCTGAGATGGAATTACACGCTTAATTTCCTGTACTTGATAGAACTCATCCCTGATTCCAGGTCAACGCCCAGCATATGAAGGCAGCCTACTATTTGCAGAGCATGGATTATAGATACAGTGATTTTTATAGAGTTATTTTACTATACGTTTTTTTTAATGTTAGGAAGATAAATATTTAGGGCAGTAAAAGCAGCGTTTAGCTCAGTACATCTGTTAGCTGAGAAAGAGGAGGAGGTGAAAATACTTTATTTTTCCTTTACCTCTCATGAGGGAAGATGTTTTTGAGCAGAAAAGACAGCTTAAGACAAACACTGAGAGTACAGGTGAAGTGAATGCTTCACATAAGTTGCTTCTCTAATGCAAAATAATTACAAAATGATCGTTTTGAAAAGAGTGACTTGAATAGTTTATTGGATGTACGGCCGGTTTAGAAGATAATAATTACAAGATCTTAATATAGCTTGGTAATGAGTAATTAACAAAGTTCCTGTGTAGTCTCTGTCTCTTTATAATTAAAAAAATGACCTCTATATTGATGGAATATAATTCTAATTATTTTTGTTTTGGACAGTTGGAGTAGGTAATATAATTGTAAAGTTTCTTCTTCATATCAGAGAGAGATGACTGGCGTGTTATCAGTGCAACATCAATTTATTTTGTTATGCTAAATCAGTAGAATAAAGTGTGTAAGCCCTTGTGTTGCTGCTTCATAGTGTCATGCACTATTCAAATATGATGTATAATTCAATTTTAACTTTTCACGCAGAAAACAAAAATTAGGGCTAGAATTGTCTATTTCAGAGTAAATGTACTTTCCCGATGAAAACTAAGTCTTCTGGTCCTATTTTACAGTCACATTTATTTCTTTATCTTTTAAATATGTCAAGTTAGAGACAATAGGACTGGCAGCATTTAGCTTTCAGGGAAGAAAAGCATCACCAGTTGATAATGCATAAAAGTCCTTTTGTTTATTTTGCTTGACCTTACAACAGATGACCATCTGGATATCTGCTGTGCATAGTGCCAAGAAAGCCGTTAACCACTAAAATAAATAAATAAATGTAATTAAAATGAAGAGCTGCCAAGAGCGTATAATCACAAGTCTCAGAGACAAATCTATGGATACAGGTCAAATATTGATTGTCAAGGAGCTTAACTCACATAAGTGTTTTGTGCTACGGGGGGAAAACATCCTCACTTCTTGGTGTTCCTAACTCGCAGCCATTTGACATTCAAAATTATCTGGCTTCAGCTCTAAATGGTGTGTGTGTGTGAAGGGGGTCCTTTTCCAGTCTATATTACAATTGCAGATAGATTATTTCCAAGTTATTGGAAATATTATTAGTCCATTCCATTAATTATTTCCACTGAAAACCAGGCCTCCGTACCCCTGAGACTTTTCTGCTTATCTGAAGGAACATAATAAAGTAAAATTAACTGGGAAAGTTCCGGTCCAAGCCTTGTCCTTACAAGGCTTCAGAGCACCCTGGGTGAAGAGGTGAGTGATGCAAAAGTGTAAAATGTGCTGAATTACATTTTTCTTGATGGCTTTAGTGATGTTATTTGGGAATATACAGTTGTTCCTATTTGCCCTATCTGGGAATGAGAGTAGCATTTGCTTTCTTTTGGGGGCACAATTTTTCTTGTAGTTTTCAGCAGTGTGCTGGAAAGTGCAGTTTTTCAGTAAAAGGAATCTGTAGGTATTAGTTCCTCTGTGACTTTTAACAGAGGTTTCTCAGAAAAGATCATATATGAAACAAACAGATCTTTAATTTACTGATAAACTTTTCTTTTTTTTTTTGGCTAGAAACATTTATTTACAAATACAGTGAGTAGATGTTTCTAAGAACATGCAACAGATAATGCTCATGTGTTGCTATTAAAATTGCTCCCCTTTTTTATACAATTGAAGAAAGCTGGCAGATCAGACATATTGCTTTGTGACCATGCATTAGCATTCAGAAAGGGAGCTGATTTTCCCAAAATGGGAGCTCTCATTTTTCTTAAAATGAGGATCCATTTTAACATCCTAAGTTGTTCCAAACTGCTGCAAACTGATGTGGCCAGACTATCTAATCACTTCTAAAATCTGTGAATCACTGAAAATATTCAAGGTAGTTTCACGAGTTGAACATTCAGGCCCTACCTTCAAGTAGTTATCCACATGTGATCCTCACCAATAAACGAGTAAAGACATTAGACTGAATTAAGCTAGTTTTTAAATCTCCTTACTCAGCTGTTACAGCATATTGATTATTAATTCTTCATTTATATTCAAATTTTTCATCACGTGAAAGCTGCTTTAAATGAGCAGCATAACCAGACCTATCCAGAAATACTTTGTGTTAAAAATAAATAAATCCATGCAGCATATTTAGAAACAGACCCATATCTTCCAGCAAATGCATGAACTGAGAAGAACATTATCAAAGCCTTTCTCCCTGAAAAGCAAATTATTTTGGCTCACACGCTTCAATCATTCCTGATGTTTCTCTTGACAATGTCTCCGACTGTTGCTACTGATTCTATACATTTGGTTATTTGCATACCTGTTATGCATTACTGGAGGGTGGTTGTAAAAAAAAAGCCCTCAATCCTCCACACACCCCCTCAAGATTAATCAAAGTAGGATTATAATTTTCTGCAACACCTGTTTCGACCAGCTGCCTCTGACTGTTGAGCCTGATTTTCTGAGTTCTTCAAAATTACACAATAAAGTCAGTCTGAAACCAGTGGGGAGGCCACTGTCCTTTTGCCAGTGGAGATGCTGAGCCATACAACTGTGACGCGTTTGAAATGTATACTCAGGTCACTGCAAAAATAAGACTAAAAAAAAAAAACTTAATGAAAAATAAAACACCCACTTTGGAAGCCTGAATATGTTCTTTGCTCTGAGACACTATAAGGTTGATCCTGAGCCTCCTAGAGTCCCAGAGTGTAGGAACACAATTCTCTTTATAATTGCGTCTTCTCACTGGCTGTCTTCAGTGATTTCTGATTTCCTCTTCATAACAGAAAATACTTTTAGTATCACAAGTTATGCTTCATATATGTTTACAGGAAAATGTTTCCTCACAGTGGAGAGGATTGTCCCGGCAAAATCAGTGAAGAAAACGGCTACAGACTGATATTTCTTTCCTAGAGGGATAAGTTCCATTATTTTTCTATGTTTTTGTTTTGTCATTTTAGAATCTCTGTAGTTTTATGGATATATAACTATATATATATATATAGGCTCTATATCTGGAGAATGGCAACACTGTATCTCGCCAAGATTAAAGATGAAGAATTGCAGACACTGGAGAGGACAGGACAATTAATAGATTCCGCCAACCTCTTTGATTTGTGGGAGAAAATAATCTTACTCTTTTTATTTGTCCCCTGTGTAGTCCCAGATAGAATACTCTCTGCTAATTTTTTTTTTCTCATAAATCCCTACTTCTCAGTTTTCCTTTGAGAGATATATTAAAATACTATCATAAACATGTATGGCATTTTATGGCAATTCCATGGCATTTAAAGAAATGGTAAAATGCTATGGAAAAATAGCGAGGCAGATTGATTGCCTGTTTCAGATTCTGGAAAGTTCAGGCACTTTAATCTGGTGATTTGGAGGCCAGGAAAAGTTCCGATATTGTTTCGTGAGACAAAATGGATTCAGGGGAGCATTTTTTGTCTCTTGTTGAGAAAAAGAGACTAGAGATGCCTAAATCTCCTCTGTAAATGCAGCGAAGAAATAGGAAGTTTTAAAGGCACAGTGTACTCATTTTCTGAATGTCACAACATTTTTTTTTTTTCGTTAGAGATGTTCTGAACTGCATCCCCAAGAATAATTTTTCTTAGTAGACTGTGAATTTGTTAAATGTGAAATTTGATATAACATCCAAAGCTCTGCTATCTTGATCTGTCTGCAGTTTGCCTACTGCTCAGGCAGTTCTCAAGAACACTCAACACTTCTCCAAGCAAGTCCAATGAGCAATATGATACAAGTGATATCAGCATTTTACTACAAGTCAAACTTTATCCCTTCAGCTTTTGTTTCAATGGGTTCATTCAAACGACACAAAAATTAATAATACCTAATAATTAATACTTAAAGATGTGCAGTAAGTGATATGAAATATTACATATTTCTACATTAAATGTTCTCAGTACAGTAAATCCTATGAAAGTGCATGGTAGCAGTTAATTATATTGCAACAGATTTACAGGATAAATCATATTTCTAATTAAAAGTTCCTTTTTTAACCTTTCAGTGTCTATTAGACCCATAGCTGTGGTGAATTGAAGCAAGTCGTTGTCTTCTCTGAACTTCCACAACCTTTGTGTTCTAATTGCCAGAGCAGCGCGAATAGCAGAGGCGAGAAGTGCTGCTTTAGCGCAGCAAACAAACGAAGCAGCTGCAAAGGATTCCGGGCTACTGGCAAAAATAAAGAGTATCTCCCTTAGTCAGCTCGCCACTTGAAGATTATTTAGAAAACAGGGCTTTCTACAGGCTTTGAAGGTCGTCCGACTTGGCTACCAGGCCGGTAGATAATTCTGAAGACCCGCAGAGTTAAAAAGCCCCGTGCGTTGCAGACGAGGGGCGCCTCTGCGAGTGCACTGCTCGCTGTTTAGAGATAGGATTGCATCAACGTTTGCAGCGAAAGGACCTATTTCCTACATTATTTATCATGAGGTGTAGATTTACATTTTTTTTTTTTTTGGTTTTTGATTTTGTCATAAGTGCTTTTATTTGGATACCTTGGGAATTACAATATTTGAGAGTATATTTTGGTGTGGTAGTATTCTGCAACCAGTGAAAAGCAAGAGTGGACTTGCCAGGTGAACCCGTTAGGGGTGACCGATCGTTGGGAGATCTCCAGGCAGATCCTCGAGCCCGTGGCAGACACACACCGGGTGGGCGCCGAGTGGCCTCGTTAAAGGCAGGAGTGTTAAAAGTGGGGGCTAAACCCTGTGCAGGTCGCTCTGAATGCAATGGCACTGGGCTCTGAGCCCTGTGTTTATGGCAGGCTTCCATCGCGCATCTCTTTCAGGAGATGTTGTTGATAAATGTAGGCATTTTCCTGTAAATACACTCTTAATTTGCCTGGTAATACCTAGTGTATCTGAATTTAGGGGGGCATCAACACTCTTTCCTGCAGGAATATTTTAGCTACTGTAATATTAAAATTCCAAGGCGCATCGGGGCACTTCTTTCCTCCGGGTTCCCCTCGCAGTGAAGGGCAGCGGGGCAGGTGAGCAGCGCACGGGGGTGCGCGCGGCGCGGGCCGCCTGGCCGCTGCCGTCACGCTCCGCTCGGGTGGCGGGAGCGGGNGGCATGAGGCGCCGAGCGGCTGCCGCTGCGAAAGGGCCTTCGCGGCGGGGGCTCTGCAGGCGGCCCTGTCGGCGGCGGCTCCGCGCGCCCGCCCTGCTCCCTTTCCCCTCGGCGCAGTCAAGGGCCTCCCTTGCTCTGTTTCCTGCTTAGGGCTGGAAAGCCTAGAAATGGTCTGGCTGCATGAACAGCCGCTGTCTGCCTTGCAGGGGTGCGTGCTCAGGGCTGTATCTCTCCCCCTGCCATGCAGGTTTCTCCTCCTCGGTCCTGCTCGTGTCGCCGAGGGGCAGAGGTTCATTTGCACGACTCAGCGCTGTCCCCGCTTCTTGCGGCATGTGGAAGCTTCCTCCCTAAGAACTTAGTGCAGGGCCACGGGGAGCTCGCGAGCCCCCTTCCTGCCGCAGAGAGGCAGTTTTCCTGCTGGGGCTGGGCTCGGGGAGACCCTACTGAGCGCACTTAAACCCCACAGACTCCAGACTGGGCACGTACTCAGACGCTTTTTTGCACAGGAGCCAGCATTGGCTGTGACGGGACGTGACATCTCCTGGCTTACTAGGACGAGTCAGCGGCTCCCGGTCTCAGCGTCCTCAGCGCTCAGCGCTGCTGCTGTGGCGTTTCGGGCTTCTTCCAGCAGGGCTGGATCCTGCCCCTGCAGCTGTAACAGTGGGTTATTTTCCCCACAAATATCAAGGAAGCCTGCTTTAAAAAGACTTTATCTCGGGATATCCATGTTTTCTTATCCAATCGTTGCTACTGTGTAAAATGAAAATAAAATAGTTTTTTTTCCAGCCTATGAAAGTATGGTTTTATTGGATTAACCCCTCATTATCGGATGGGAAATGTTTTGTATGGAGATAATATTTTAGCCGACTTGGCAGTTTTGGTTTAATGGAACTATAAATCTCTCTGGTATAAATGGCAGAAACATACCATTTTTAATTACAGCTGCAATTTTTTTCCTGTGTATTATATACAGTAACTTTGGGGAGCAAAATTTCTTTTTTATTTTCTTTTCTCATTCTGAGAAATTAATATAAGGTTAATAAAGATGTTCACAAATTCCCATTTCTAATTATTTAGTTACTAGTACCATTAATTTCCCAAGAGACTAGCAAGCTATGAATGCATTGGATTTTTTTTCGTTAAGTGGTGTTTCTCTAATCTGAGTAAATTCTATTTAGTGTCTACAAAAAAACCTTGTTCCAAAGTGTATTTTATATAGTTTTTTTTACAAGTATTTGTTTTTCTTTTTACTGTTAACCTTTTCTGAGTCTGTAAATGATTAATGAAATTTAATAATGTAGTTAAGACTGTCCTTTGCTTTTTAGATGTTATAGTGTGGGAATTTCTGTACTTTAGTAGATCATTTTCCTGATCAGTGTTTTCCTGAAGTGGCTTATGTGGAAAGGAATGTTAAACCTCCAAAGAGGCAGGATAAGCAGCTCTGCCAGTGATTCCATGGATAAGAACCATTTTGAAAAATGCCATTTTTGTACTTCTTTTAGATGGATTAGACAGAAATTGGTATTACTCAATAGCAACAAAGAGGCCATTCTGAGTCTGCTTTGTTAATTTTGCATTGGATTATGATACATGTAGCTACACATACCCGTATACATGTATAGTTAAGCAATTTTTTTATTGTACTATAAGGAAGTTTGAAACCTGAGCATAATGCAGTGAGTCAGTTCACCTTGCAAGCACCATTCATTTCTTGTGCTCACATTTTCTACTTGAAAACATGCAAAGATTCCACTCCTGCTTTTTAAATATACTTGTATAAAGCCTTTGAAATAGCTGAGTGACCCCTTGATTGAAAGGCTAGTGAAGCTAGGAATGCTAAAACCCCCTTCATATGAATGACTTTTTAAGAAGACTGTACACATTTAAGTGAAAGATCGGAAGGTAAGAGTGGCTACTAATACCTGCTCTTTCTGCTTTGTGTACCTGTGTTCTGCAAACCAAAATGCTAAAACAAACATGTCTGCGAAGCTGAATACTACTTTTGCTACTTTTATATACTTAAATCATTACAGCTATAACACCTATGTGTCTTTAAGTACCTGTTAATCCCCTTAGATTTCTGTAGGAAAAGCATTAGAACATGAAGTGCTGCCGAAAATTCTTTATTTTGTAAACTGATTTCCTGTGAAAACTATGTGTAGCAAAACAAACTTTTCCATGGATGAGGCCTCTCCTTTTAAATTTGCTGGGAAGTCTTCCTTCAAATTTCAGAGAGGACTGTGTTCTTAACCATTTTTGGAAACAGGTGGCCAATCTGATAAGACAGACTGTATCAGCTCCCTCACTGAAGAACAGTTATTAGATGCCCTAGAATATGTAGCACAGATGCCATTAAAAAAAAATCCAATCAGATCTAGCTCCTTAGAACAACTAATGGCAGGACACTAGTCCATGGGAAATGTTACCTCATTAGTTATAGAGCTCATAGAAAAGTATGATTTGCGTTTTCAAGAGGATACAAGGATGATTTGTATAAATGTTTATCCTTTACAAATGTTTTTCTCTCACAAAAGTCACTGTGGGACTCGAGAGCTACTGAAAAAAAAAAAAAAAGAGGTCTTAATTAAGGAAAAAAAAAGTAAAAGTGATGACAGCTTTGCAAATAAGTCCTTACTACTTATGGATTCAGAACATATCCAAACTCTGACTATTTGTTGATTTTATGAAATTTTCCATAGGTTCAAAATGGCATTACACTGACTAATTATCTTTAATCAGTACTTCAGCTAAGGCTTTAGTTCTGTCATTCAGCATGTAAATATCATTAATCTCATCATCAACTTCACACTTTTTTCTGCAGCGATAGAAGGTCACAACTTCAGCTGAAATTGAATCTAATTTTGACTTGAAAGACTAAAATTTATTCTGTATAGATGTTAGAGAAAAAGATCTTTGATCTTTTGCTTGTACTTTATGCCATTTTTGACATTTGTATGATCCTGAAACTAATGCATCATCTCCTAAATTTCCTGAAGAAAGTCATTCCAAGAACATGCTGGACATATCAGTTGGTTTGGGCTCTATGTAACAACTACCAC
Organism: Nothocercus julius; assembly: GCA_013398735.1. Classification (NCBI taxonomy): domain Eukaryota; kingdom Metazoa; phylum Chordata; class Aves; order Tinamiformes; family Tinamidae; genus Nothocercus; species Nothocercus julius. Next base: position 20,172,876 of record VZSV01000001.1, on the reverse strand, counting down.
TTTCTTTTAATATGCAATGGGAAAGAAGATAATTTTCCCAACGTCTTTCCTACTGTTAGAAAGGCTGTGTCCTTGTCTGGAGTGTAGAGCGGGCGGTGGAGGGAGAATGGAAAAGACAGCAAAACAGCACTGTGTGTCTCCCTCAGTAGTTAAGGTACCTGGAGGAAACTTTGTGAAGTTCCCCTCTGTGCTTCCAAGATCTCTCTGTTTTATGCTGAAATGATCTCTGGAGAAAATTGAGATGCTTTAACTGCTTCTCTTCCCAGAATTTCTAGCTAGCTCTGGGCAGCTTGCGCCTCACTTGATTGATTTTGAGGGATAAATAATCAGTGATATGGTTTCAGATGTTATTCTTCAATCTTTAATTTTCTTCCTGGGCATATAGAAAGTCCAGGCATGTAGCGTGGGGTCTTGGATTTCATTTGGGGTCTTGGATTTCATTCTGGAGGCTAATCATACAAAAAAAAAAAAAAAAAAGAGTACAGTGCCTATATTCTTGGCAACTGGTTCTAAAGCCAGATCTACTATATATATAAAGCTGTGAATATGCCCCTTTTTGCAGTATCTGTCAGGGAGTTCAGGTGCACTTGCGTGTGCAGTCTTCTCATATTTACTTGATATTACAGAAAAAATAAAAATACTTGCATTACATAAAATAATAGGCAAAGGAGAAAGAAAGTACCAAGCCAAGTTGTTGCTTCAGCCTTGACAAAGCAGAAAGCAGCAATCTCTGATTAAACTGAATTGTCATATTTAATAGTTAACTGACATTATGTTTGATCTTAGCTAAGAGGCCGAAACCAAGATGCTGTAGTGAAATTTCAGTGAAAGAAAGACATTTTCACTTTAATAAATCCGTTGGTTTTATTCCTTCTGTCTCTAGGTAAAAGTAAGTATCTATGCCACAGTGAGCCCAACTGCAGCTAATATTTGTGTGACCTTCAGTAGTATGATAATTTATTTAAATGTTCTTTGTTAATTAAGAATATTTCACATAAAAGGCAACCAAATTACTTTTCCCAATTAATTATATCTTTGAAATTATTGGAGTGATCAATTATCACAATCAACAAGCATTACAAAAATAAAATAACAAGAGAATTTGAAATGCCAACTGGCCTGTTTGAGGCTTGTTTGTGTTTCCCATTGAATGGAATAACTATTTCTCCAAGCAAACCCATTTATGTGTTGTGTAGTTCTACACAGAGTAATAATAGGATCCTCATTTACTAGGAAATCCCTATTCTCTAAAGTCTTGCTTGCTCAAAATATCAGAAGGTATGTGGGATACATATCTGAGGTATTGGCAAAAATTCACCTCTACAGCTGTGGAAGAAGAAATCTCCAAGATTGTTACTAGGTAACTGAAATACAAAGCCCCTTCAATGAGGCTTCCTGACTGTTAGCCTCAAGCAAGAAAAAGCATGTTGAAAGAGCTGAAAAGAATAAATAATTGGACTATTCAGTATATTCTTGGAGAGCGTGCAACTACTGCAAACTAAAGAGAAAGACCTATTTTCAAGGGAGAGATGATAAAGATAAGAAAATATATATTAACTGAAGAGATTCCAGTGTCTGAGCAGGAGTCATAATATGTATGTGAATTAGCAAGTGAGTTGGTAAGTCTCAAGATGCCCCCTCCAAGTATGCCCAGTAAAGAAATAAAACATTTGGTACTTTTAAAAAAAGATATTTGCATGAGAAAATCTGTATTCTTCAAAGCCAAATTTTGAATAAATTACCCTTTTACTGGCAATGGGTTCCACCATGTTTTTTTTCAGGAAAGAGAGTTATATTCAGCCAGCATAGAAAAATTTCACTTACATTTTTTATTGTCCATACTCTGGCACTTATTTTTCACAGAGGTGAACACTCTCAGTACAAGAGGTAAGTGAACCGTTTGGTCATTAGTTAACATCCGCCACATTCCTGCCTAGGAGTTGGCAACGGGATTTTTAATTCGCATCAAGTCTCAATAATTTCTGCTGAGAAAGGTAACAGTAACACTCTTAGCTGTTCTACATAGTATGGGGAAAAGGGGGTGACTGTTGTCCCCTACAAAAAAACTGCGATTGTTTTGTCCTGATGAAGCTAGTTGTCAATAAATTCAGGAAGTTTTCTAGAGACAGAAGTTTATTTTGTGCCATAGAATGAAAGTGAAACCAATCCACAGAAATTCAGATTTATGTAACCACTGCTAAAATATCATTTAAGAATTTAATCAATTATTCAAGGTAGCTCTGGGTAGCTGTTCACTTTTTCATGCTTGTAGTTACGTGATGACAAAAAAAGCATAGGCTCGCGAGACCATGACTGTCACAGTTTAACACATTTTGCAGACTTCTGTAAAATTTTTAAAGCTTTCTCATCACCAGGAATTGGGGAATTGTAAAGATGGCTGCAGACAAGAGACATCACAAGACTTTGCTGTTACTTCACAATGTAGAGTTTCTACAGAAACTCTAGAAACTCTAGAAACTCTAATTAGGTCTGAACTGGGAACAAGTTGCCGTTCCAGACTGATTTGTTACTTAGGGAAGGAGGAAGTAACAATTGCTTGTCACGCAAGCGTTCTCACCGAGGAGATGGTTGCTTTTCCTTCAGCCTGGCCATTGAAATGAAACACTGGCGCAGAACTGGTTTGCTTTGTACAGAGATTTTGGTAGGTGAAATGCCTTGACCTGCTCCCCTCACTAGGCCTGTGTGCTTCATGTCAGAGAAGTTTAAGTTTTGGCAGGTCTGTGTCACACAAAGTTTTCACTGTTTAGAGAAATATCTCTGTTGGACATTTAAGTTGACTTCTAACCTTATTTGCATCACCAGAAAAAAAAATGAAACCAAACGAAACAAAAGAAACCCAGCGCTTTCGGCCCCAGAATCTTTTTCTTCTTCAAACAAGTAAAGAAACAAATGGCCTGACTGGACCTGCGTGAGTGAAAAAGCTCTGTCTGGGTAAAGAAGTATAAAAAGGGGAAAAAAAAGCAACTGTGTTTGCTTGTGCTCTGCCCTTTGACGCCAGCGGATCACCTGCTCTGCCAGGAAAGGCCAGTGAGGCCAACTACAGGCCAGTGAGCCTCACCTCCATCCCCGGATAAGTGATGGAACAGCTCATCCTGGCAGTTGTCTCCAGGCACGTGGAGGACAAGAAGGTGCTCAGGAGCAGTCAGCATGGATTCACCAAGGGGAAATCCTGCTTGACTAACCTGATCGCCTTCTATGACGGAATGACTAGCTGGATGGATGAGGGGAGAGCGGTGGATGTCATCTACCTTGACTTCATCAAGGCTTTTGACACCGTCCCTCACGGC
>VZSV01000001.1:20127698-20167903 GCA_013398735.1 Nothocercus julius | reverse complement strand
AAGAGTTGGATAATTTTTTGGTGTTTTATTTTTGACAGATTTTTATATCACAGTATTTGTATGACAAATTTTCTTATTTTATAACTTTTGATTGTTTTACCAACTAATTAGTGGATGTTGTTTCCAGATTCTTTCGGGAGGTTATTTGACAATATTTTGCTTTGAAGGACCGACGTAAAATGTACCCCAGCTGCAGTCACATGATTAACAGCCTGTGTTACTTTTTAGAATTCCATATTATTTTGACAAATCTTATTATTTCAGAAAGTCTGAGTCGTAATTTTTAATCTCTGAGGGCTGCAACATGTAATCCATGCAACACGGATTTGTGCTGTCGGCTGCTGCATTCTGAACTCTCTGACCCCTTTCAGCCATAGGTCTCCCTGAAACAAGATCATTTTATCTCCCATGCACGTAGCCCATTATGGTAAAAGAAAATGTAGGTATCCTTTCAATGAAAATAAAAATATTCAGTAGTTTCTCATTTAGAAGATACAAAGAAGTTAATTTAAAAAGTACTACACATTATTTAAGGAAGAAAGGACACTCGGATTTCCGTGTTCTAGAAAAACCTTAAAGTGTGTACGAAATATCCTGACTTTGTACAAAGGTCAATTTTATCCTTCTTGTAGATAACCGGTTAGTGGCTTTGCTGAAGTGTGTTCGAACTGAAAAGTTGTAGCACCTTCCTGACTTTTAGAAAACTCTTACGTGTGTGGATGCATGTTTCACCTAAAATTTTAGCTTTGCCATTGCTTACTTTTTATTTGTGGAGAAAGTGACCATTACCGTTTCGAATAGATCTCAGTGTGAACAATTCATTTATCAGACTTTCTTTTTGTTGCCTGACAAGGTGAGTTGAGCAACAAATGGGTGTTACAATCACAGAGTGTGAGTTTACCAGCTCTCTGTCTTCTTTATCTATGTCAGCCTCCCCATTACATTATTTTTTAAAAGGGGTGAAGAGCATACTAGTTTTCCTTTTCAGTACCAGCTTGCTCAATCTGACATTCAATGCCCAACATACATATATTAGGCAGATTCGAAGTCTGGACTCCCACCAGGACTGCTGCTGCTATCATGCGTAACACATGCTGCTAGTTCTTTAGCTCCTGTTATCTCTAAAGCAGCTCCTCTTGTTCTTTTAACAGGTTTGTTCAGTAGAGGAGGGAAAAGGACAAACTGCCCTTGGAACAGTGCAAAAAATAAAATCTGGCTTCCTTGATGGCTTTTCAGGTTGCCAAGCCTGAGTTTCTGCAATGATGCATCTTGGGGAGTACCTCATGCTAGGATGAGAACATGCCAACAAGAAATTCAGGGTTATCATAGCTCAGCTTTGTACAGGTACTGGCAATAACTTGAGGAATAAAAAGGCAGTCAAGGTTTTCTGTATTCCATCAACAGAACTGTTAAAAGCAAATGACATTTCAGCAAGAAGGAGATAACAACAACAGTCAACATGGAAAGAGAGAAGGGAATAAAGTGGTTACCTAAAGAGCCATTAGGTGCTTTGATGGCTTCTACCTTAGAAGTGCTGGGTGCCTTTGGGGGTGTCTGCCTTTCTCCACTGGCTCCATTCCGGTTACACCTGAGATAGGTGGGCAGTGTTCTTTGATCTTAGAGATGTAAATACCTTTCTTTACATTTTTGGTCAAATTTTAGAGACTGAAAGAACCTGTGTAATTAGGTCAGATGCTTTAACTAAGCTTTTGCAAACGTAGCTGTGTTGAAGAAATGAATGTCACCAGCTCTGCTCAACTATAAGCTATATTCTCTTAATCTTCTCTGTTCTTTTGTCCCTCTTCCCAACAGACACTGCAACACCTCTACTTTTTCTATTCTAAGCCATTCTATGAATTCCACAATCCAGGCTTTGCATTTAATGATTAGTCCTGTATTTTACTTTATGGATGGATCTAATCAATAGATTAGTAATCCAAAAAAAAAAAAAAAAAAAAAAGAAAAAAAAAAAGAAAAGAAAAAGGAGAAATCCTCTGAACTTGAAGGTGCTTTTGAACAGAGTGGCCAGCCTCTGTCATGTCTCTTTTTTCTCTCACTGGCCTCCTCATTTGTGTTGCAACTGTCTCACAGAGTACAAAGGAAAAAAGAAAAAAATAGAAGAACAATCTTAAGCATAAAAAAATCTTGCAGTGTTCTTGCCTTTTCAGTACTGCTGAAAGCTGAAACACACCCATTGAAAATCAGTAGAATTTGTATTAGTACTAATTTTCTTACTGGTTTGTACCATTTGGGATGAATTTGAACTATAAGAACAGTCATTATAATTACTCTTTCTTTAAGGCCTTGAGACAGCTGAGATGATAACTAAATGTGCATTCCTTTAGAACATGCAATTTTGCTTGTCTTCCTTTCCTCTGATCATTCTGGTCTTCTTAAAGGCGCCAATCCATGGCCCGTTTCTCCTAATATTAGTTTTTTTTGCACAAAGTTGTAAGTTTAATTTCACACATGTAAATTGGGAATAGCTTCCTTGAAATAACTGGCACAATAGAAATTTCATTGCAAATACTTTAAGTGAATTTGGCTCCTATCTTTCCACTGAGGTTTCTTGCCATGGCAAATTATAGACTTTCTTGATATAATGATGTAATGTGACATAAAGAGTATCTTTACTGTAGAGTTTTTTATTTGTGCTTGGAAAAAAATTTTGAGGGGAGGGGAACAAAAAGGTCATGTCTCGGGGACCAGAAAGACTCCAGTGGAATAATTAAAAGCCAGAAAATAATCAAGAACCTAAAGCCATTAATGAAAACCACAATTGTTCTTAAAATCTGATTCGCCTTTTACTGGACCTTTTCTACTGGCGAAACAGGAATCTAACCAACTGTTATTTCAATACCCAACACTTTTCTTAGCTATTATTGCATTCCGTATTGAATATTTTTCTGGTGTGAATTACTATTCACTTTGGGATCACCTATTGCTCTATTTGTAAACTGTTGCTTCACTTATATGAGGATTTTACCACTATTTCTTTTTTTAACAAGCAATGCTTTGTAGTACAGTGCTCCCAGAGCACAGATATCTGATTAAAGGATCTTTTATTTTATGTGTCCGTGGGACACAAATATAATGTATTTGCAAGTATACAATAGTAATATTCCATACAATATGATGTGTCATAGATGTGCATGGTGTTTTCTAGATAGAGACCCGTATGGCTGTGTTCTTCTCAATTACATAAAAACTTGAACTCTGAAATGTGGGAAATGGAAATTGAAATGTAAGGCTTAATATATATGTATGAGTTGGCATCAAGTAATTTTTCTTTTCAATTTAGTGATTTATAGATCCTGCTAGGAAAATACATGTAAATGTTCAGGCTTCCTCTGTATCGCAGCATTCTCTTTCCTGTTTGTGTCCTGCCCAGCAGTAATGAGTGTGGCTAGCATGCTAAGTTAGTGTTTTCCTGATGTGCTTATCACAAAGATATTACATATTTTTTTCAAAGTAAAAACTTCAAGGAAGAATCTTGGACATGACCAAGGAACAACCAAATACACAACTTTCTGTGTTTAGTGCCAGGTACTTTGTGGATAATGGCTTTACCAGGAGCAAATAACAAACAATATCAAAGCTGAATGCTCTGCTTATCTTTTACTATTCCCTGTATAATATTAGATAATGGAGTGATTAATTCTTTTTATCGTGCACATTTTCTCTTCAAGTGGTGAATTAAAAAGATAATTGTAAAGGTAAGGGTTGTCAGCTTGGTGGATTGTACTTAGTATTACATCTTATTATGGAATACAATATAATTACTGCCTTTGTCTTCAGAGTTAAGTATAGATGCACCAGATGGAGGGGAAAGGGGAAAGGACAGTACAGTAGTGGTGAAATGGGAGGCTTTTAACTGTGGAACTTTTCTGACAGCCAGTTGCCCCATGTGAGTTATCAGTGGAATTGTCTACATGACAAATTTTAAGCTGGAGTAGTTGTAACCACAAAAAATTGTGGCTGTGGCTATTGTCCATACACGCAGAGGCAGCCAACCTACACCTGAGATTACCTTTATGAGCCGTTTCCTTGTTTTCTATATATCTTTTGCTTTTTTTCGTTTATGTGAATTTTAGTGAAAACAGGTCAAACTTCTGTAGGCCTTTCTATGTGGCTGAATGTGTATTTGTGCTTTTGAGCAAGAGCAAAAACACCTGCATACACTTGCTATGCAATCAGCAGCACAGTGCATTTTGCTGACCTTTGCTTAGCTATGGCTAAACTGAGGCACAGGCAAATACTGTCTCCTAGAAGTTCTCTCACTCGTGTGAATGTGCATTTTATTCCCAAATTGGATGGTTACCATTCTGACACGTACACACTTTAAACTGATGTGGATTGTAAAGCTTAGAATCCTGAGAACTTGATATTTGCTCGAATGCTTTGAAAGAACTCCTTGATTTTGCTTTAACGACATTAAGAAAGGTTTTATAGCAAACAAGGTCAATGGAAAATCACAATGGCATCTGTTTACTGTCTCCCACGAGCATTTTGAGGAATATGGATTCTGTCATCGTAGGATACATATTCCATATGTACGTATAAAGATTTTCAGTGTATTATCAATGCTCATTCCCTAGATAATAGATTACAGATAAGGAGGATCAGAAGGACATTTATAACATATAAAAGTGTGACAAGACTTTTTATGTATAGTTATTTTATGGAATTACAACCATCTTAAACAATATAGATGTGACATCATAATTCTTCCTTCCGCTGTCTGTCTTTCCTCCTCCTTGTGCTAATGCAGAAAATATTTAGTGTTTTGTTACTGCAGTCAATTTCAAACATAACATGAACCAGGACACACACTAGTGCAAAAACATCTTTGCTTTAGTTAGCCTCATCCCTGGGTTTCTCTATGTGGAACAAGCTACTCGGATACTAAAATAGTTTGTAGAGACAGTTACTGTGCTAGGAATCTTTAACAGGCAGTCCAAATGTGAAGTCCCAAATGGATAGCGAATACTGACCTTATTTAATGCTATTTTTCTTGCAGCAGTGTCTCTTGAGGTTATATCTTTGGTGACTAATTGTGTATTTTTTATGGACAATAGGAAAGTTTCTTCTGTGTTTTGAAACCGTTTCTATTGATTGTTGACTAACAACTGTGTAGATTTGATGGATTAAAATGCCATTAACAAAAGGGTAAAAGCAGTGGTTTGTTTTTTTGCTTATTTGCAAAGACATGTTTATTTATCCTTTGCTTATGAAAAGAATTAAAATAATTGTGAACACACATTATTTACCTTCAAGGCATTCAGGATGACAATGAATATAAAGAGGATGTTAGAGAAATGGTATGCTGCTTAATAACAGCCTTCATAAGGATGGGCAGATGTGATGGACAGATGGGTGGACTAACAGAACTAAGTGCGTTATTAGCTGCTCAGACATTTGTTGAATGTCAGCCAAAACTACTGAAACATGGCAATCGAACATTGTTAAACACATCCCATAGGGAAAACAACTACATACATAATAACAAATTTGTCAGATTTTCATTCAAGATGTGGAGAAAAAAATAACTGCACAAACTTCTCTAAACTGTAAAGAGCTGCAAAAGTTTTCTTTAAAGTTGCTATGAGAGTTTAAGATAACAGCAGAGCATCTAACTACTTAATATATTTTAAAAATATTTATATTCTGTATTCCCCCTACCTCTACACATCAAGAGAAATAATAGCTGGTATTTTTATTATCAGTTTAAAAACATCTTAAGCAAAGCACTTGTCCCTTCTAACATTTATTTTACTCCCAACTGAAATGCGGCAACTGCAAGTGGAATGCAGCAGCTGTCTAGCAGTATTTAGTGCAGGGCTGCTTCCTGTGAAGTGTTAAATCATCCTCAAGTTGGCTTTTTATTTGCTCTCTGATTTCTGTGATCACAGATGGTAGATGAATTAAATCAGTAGCTACATTTACAGGAGAAATGGAAATACAGTTCTGATCCTGATTTCTTTAAAATAAAATTGCACCTCACTAACACTCGGGGGCTAATTGGAAATGAACTGCAGGACCTCTGAAGGAGGTCATAGTGTGGGGCACAGCATAGCAGTGAATAATACTTGGAAAAAAATGAGCTGCTTTCTAACATGACAAGAATGATTTGCGGTTAATAATAGAGGGGGTAAGGGTCAGTCTTTTCAGTTACTCTTGGCTTCACCTAGGACAATATAAAAAATCACTTCAGTTGCTGTGAGCTACTTACTTTCTTCCCAATCATTATTGCTTAGTTATAACTTAGTGATAAAATCTGTCATTACTGACTTTATTGACATTAAAGTTGATTTATTTGCATGCCTGGTGAATAAGAACTGCATTATGCTGGCTTTCACATTGCTTGAGTGCTCCAGATAGTAAGTGCATCACTGACTTAATTGTCTTTTGCTGGTTCACTTGCTCTCTAATCTCAGTTTGAAAATAATATTGGGCCAAATTCATCCTTGGTTTTACTCCACTGACTTCAGTGGTAGCGCACTACAGAGGAATATGATCCATTATTTTTAAGCAGTGTCAAATGACAATACAGAACTGTCTCTATGTATGATAAGTGTTTCTTTTTTTCTGCTATTGTGTGTCAGTCAAGAAGCAAGAAAATGAACATTAATGCCAAATTCTGCTCACAGCTATGCATTAATGTAGCTGAAAAAAACGTAAAGATGTATTGATACCTTCCTCAGATAACATCCTACCTCATGAATTATTATACTTCCTATTTTATTCTTGGTTAATGTGGATCAGAGGCTGAAGCCAAATGCTTTCACAGTACATGGAGGACCACATCCTGCCAGTTAGCACCTAACAACTCACATTGGAAGTCTGTGTTGCAGAAGAGGATCTGGTCCTCAGAACGAGTCCCCGAGAGTGGATCAGACCTTAGTGGTTGTCTGAGTAGGCACAGAATTAGGCGTTTAGATTCTAGACAAACAAAATTGTCTGGAATTTTCCGAATTGGTGCATAGAATGGCCATAGAAAAGTACCATGATCAGGGAAATCAATGGAAACTTTTTTTTTTCTTCTGAAAATTAAGCTACTTATTCCATTGGCGAAGTATCGATTCATGTGCCTTGCTTTAGGTGCTCTAAATTAGCCTAATATAAGCCTTTGCTCCTAACTGTGCTATGAAAATCGGAACGGTAGAATGTATTTCCCCTTGGAAAAAACAAACAAACAATGATTGAGGAAAGACTGGTTTACTGTAAAGTAGATAGACTATAACCAACTAAGATTTCATGCTTTTCCTAAACAAATATTTCTGCAATGAAATTTTCCACAGTAATACATGAAAAGGTTATACTGTTTTTTATTCTTTTTCCAGCAGTTTCTTTAGATTTTCTAAAGAGTTCTTAGAAAAGGATATGTTAGTTCATAGCTATCTGTTTATCTTTTTAGTAAATCCATATTCAACACATTCGGACAGAAGAAGGGCCAAGAAAAATTCTGTTCATTCCATGATTTGATTTGGTCTCCCAAAGGTACAGTTCCAAGCAGCCTCTCTGGGATCCAGTACTCAAAGTACTCACCTTCTGCTGGACCTCCAGTGTTAATACACATAGCATTGAACATCAATAATTCAAATAACTGAACCTGCCTGAATAACTGAAAAACAATCCAGACAACAAAAGCTATGAATCATCAGTACCCAATAGGCCATCGGGCACATATGCAAATAGAGATGCAAGGTGAATCATAGCAGCCTTTTGAAATTTACTTGAAATTCTGGATCCAAAAATATCTACCACAGTGTGTTCACTGCTGGAAATGGTAGCATTTTGACCTTAATTAAAGTATAGACTTTCCTGAGTACCTGTAAAGAGCAAATGTGAAATTTACATAGAGATGTGTTTCAAGCAGAACAGCAGTGACTGTACTGCAGGGTATTCAAAGTTTTGCAGTGTTAAAAGACAAACTTTGCCCAATGACATAAACCAAAATTACCTCTGCATTGCAGGGGCATATCTTGCATTCTCTATGCAGAACAAATTCTCATTGAATTTCACTGGAGTTTTTCCTCTTCATAAAGACAAGTTCTGACTCTTTAGTGGCTATAATAAAATGAAGCTCGCAAAATTCCCTGGTGACAGTTCTTTGTCAAATAAAGTGATTTCTCTCCTGAATCAGATTCCTGTTTCCTACATTTCACTGTTAGGTATGGTTAAACAACAACAACAAAAGAACAACAAAAAAGAACAAACAAACCCTCAAATCCCACGATTTCAATCCTTTTGCTCCATTTTGCTCAGTAGCTGTCGGTATGCTTAGGCTTCAAGGCTAAAAGAATCAATAACTGCTGATCCTAAGATCCTAAGTTTCATTCAGCTCCTTGTTTATGTCGCCATAATAGCTGACGAAAATGTGGGCTGCTAGGGTGATCCATCTGGAGGAAATCTCAGAATGTCATTTAATGTTCTCACACCTGCCCAAAAGAACTGTGTGTCACTGCAGGCAGATGTTTGTGCAACCGACCTGTGAGGTCCCCGATGGCGGAGATTCCTCTGTCTTCCTTGGCAACATAGTCGAGGGGTTCATTAGAAAGGTTTTCAAAGTGTTAGAAATGTTAGAAAGATTTTCTAAGTTTTTAGTGAATATTCTCCTGGTTGTTATTGAAGGACTTGACCTTATTATGTTTATGATCTGATACTCTCTGCAAATTGATAGTGAGTTCCACAGGTTATGTGAGTGCTGAATAAAGAAGCATAATACTTCTTGGTATGACTTTTACATTTGTTGCCTTTTAATGTCATGAGATGACTTGTCCTAGTCATTGTCTTAGTAATACACATTAATATGAATTGCTCAACTTTTCCATTTGTTGTTTAAAATAATTTTAAAACATCATTTCTTTCTCATTTACATTTACTTTCATTTTACATTTACTTTTTTTTTTTCCTTACTAAGTATAGTTCTAATCTTTTAAATCTTTCCTACAGTTTATCTTACTCCTTCTTTTTTAATGTCAGTGTTACTTTTTTAAGGGCATCTCAACAATTGATAGTATTATAATACATTGTTTCAATTCTCTTTTCTTTTTCAGTTCAGTCTAGTACCTTGTTTGCTTTGCAGCTCTTTTGTTTTCCTAACTACTTTAAATCAAATTGTCCATCATTACAAAAGTTCTTTTTCCTTCGTGATTTGTGTTGATTTGAGGAGTATCAATATGCATGAATTAATACAGCAAGTGGGCTTATACAATACCCACCTTTCTTCCTGCTTTAGAAATTTGATTTGGTTTTGCACTAGCTAATTCTCTAGCTTCTTTATGCATGGATTTTTTTTTTTTTTTTTTTTATTCTTGACCTGTGTAATTTTTAGAAAAAGACTTTATGCTCATTTTTCTATTTACTGTTTTCTTCAGGACATTAAATGTGTAATAAATGTATCAAGTACCACGACCGTTAGTAGGAATCTAGGGGCATCTCATTATTAACCTTCTTCTATGCTGAAAATGAACACTTGTATCTACCCTTTGTTTTCCTATCTCTTTGCCATTTTTTAATATAAATCAGAACTTTTATCATTTATTCTGTGACTTCTGCATCTTTAATAATCTCCTGTGAGGCATTTTATCAAAAATATCTCAAGAGTCCAAATAAATTATACTTATTTAATGGATTTTTTTTCCCTATGCACTCTGTGATACCATTTCTTCTCTGTCAACGTAAAGCAATTGGGTATAATGTAACAGAGAATGAGTGCATAATAGAAAGAAAGCAGTTGCTTTCTCAATTATTTTTAGGTTTTCTCAATTATAGTTTTAAGTTGTCTCAGTTCAGTAAGATGAAAATTTTAGTTCATTATTTTGAGGAATACAGGATTTGCAAGCATTTGTTTGGATCCTATTTTTATGCTGTAAACTAGGTGGTCCATTTTCTTAACCAGCAGAAGGCTTTTTATCTGTATCAGATATAAATATAATGGAAGTTGAATTATTGCTTTGGAAATTTTGTGCATTTCTCATACATCCAAAATATTTAAATGAAATGTAGTACAGAAAAAATCTGTTAATATCAATCTTCATCAACTCTGTGGAGCTTATTGAGTGTTTTATTTAAATATTAGCCAAGTTGATGCCGTTGTAAAGTGTTTGTTTTAGTTTGCTTGTAGAGTTCTGTGTGTTTCAGCAGTTCTTACTCTTGCAGGATTATTACAGTAATTGAAAAAAGTCAAAGCTTTTTTTCAAAACTAGGTGGTCTATCAGGAAAGCAGAGCTAAGATGAGATTCGTCTTTGCTAACTTTGCAGTCTACTCATGGAATATCCAGTCTTAAGCTGGACATGTTGGCTGGTTTTATTGTCAAGAGAAGCGCTTAAATAAAATGATTAATCTCATTTTAAAATAGGTATGATCAATCATCCCTTGTGAAGTCTCTTTTCCCTTGACTATAAAGCTGGTAGAAGTTGGGCATTTTGAGAAATCTCAGAACGAATCTCACTGCGGCTGGGGACAAATAGCAATGTTTGGCATGAAGAGCAAAGTTTAAATCATTCCTCTGGGTTTGTAACAGGCAATGTTACGTCTATAGGGAAACAGGTACCTGAATCTAATGGAGTGGTTAAGCTTGTTTGCTTCCAGCATCTCAGGAAACTTAGAAAGGAGCAGTAAATGTTGAAAGAAATAGTTAACAGTGCTTGCATAGGTAAGAAAAAAGAATTATTATTATTCACTATGTCGTCAATATGTTTATTGTGAACAAGAAATGTTCTACACAGTTGTGCTTTAAAAGTATTTGGAGCTCCTTATATGAATGCTAAGTAACTCACTAAATAGTCTGATTTTAAGAAACAGTGAGCACAGGCAAAATGCATTAACATTAGACAAAATTATGGCTGCTTAGTGCAGGCAGGACTTCATACCCATCACTTCCATGAGACACAAAAAAAGATATCTTAGGCAGCAGTTTATCAGCCAGGAATGTAGGAAATGCAGTTTACAACAAATGTGATCAGGTATTTTAATATTAATGTGGTAAATATAACATACTTGAGGAAGGATTCCAGTCAGGGAACCAAAAGCATACAGTATAAAAGGATATATAACATGAAATATCAAGTGTCTGTGCAGATTTGTACCAATTTCAATTTGTTCTCTAATACTATGAATAAATAATACAAATCTTATAAATATTTATTTTACTTATAAAAATATAAAGATTTTTCCAAGAAGGGCTCCAAAACAATCCCTGGCCTCTATTTAAGCTTTTTACAAGTGTACTTAGCTAAATAATTATAGGTAGACTATCTTACTGCCTTTGAAAAAGAAGTTGAGAGAAACTTAAAACTCGGCATAATTCTTTTCAGAATTTTAAAGGCAAAACAATTAATGATGATATTTTTCCATGATAGGAAACCATGTTAGAGAAAATCTGAGTATTTTCAGCGTCTTTTATCTTAAAATATTCTTACAGTAACAGAAATTACTGTGCTAACATGGACATACGAAATTTGTACAGAGAATGACGGGGCAGGGGTATATAAAATTTCCCTATGGCACATGGGAAAAAAAAATCACTGGAAGAGAAAAAAATAACTTCAGGAATGGGCTTAGCCTTCTCTGAAACTGCTACTTGCATGGCAAGGTGATGATGTGGCCAGTGCTCATCCCTGGACAAAGAAATACCAAGCTGCAAAGAGTTGAGTTTATTGGCTTTGGAAGAGAAGAAGGTAACTGGAAAACAAGGGCGCTGTGGGAGATAGAAGGGTCTTCCTTTTCCTGCTCCTGCAGGCCAGTACCCACACACAGAGGTGAGGGACCTTTCTCCTATCTGCTCTACTAAATATATCAAACAGGTGACTATATTGCCTTGTTTTGCAGAATTTTCACTATTTGTAATCTCTGCTGCTTGTTTGAATGTTCGTAATCTCCAGTGCTTTATTCATGAGTAAGACTTTGTCTTTTATACTTTCCTGTTTTTTTATTTTTTCTTTTCCATCTCTCTCTAATTGAATTCAGTGTAGAGTAGATTGTTCATCAGCAGCAATGTGAGAGGAAAATGGATGCTGGTTTAGCCCTTGGCCCGTGTTGTAGGACTCTCTTCACAGATTTATACAATCTTTCTGCTTTCACCAAAATTAGAATCTTTAATTTCCCCTTTCCCTATAGTGAAATACTCTGTTGACTAGAAATATTATTGTAATTCTAAATATTTAAGAAAATAAAAATTTTAAGTAAAAGTTGTTTCCAGTTTTTCTTAGGTCTTCCTCCCCACTGGAAACCAACATTCTGCAAAAATCAACATGACCTTGTAAAATGTTTATTGCAAAAATCAGGGTCCAGAGAGGTTTTTTTCAGCTATAGCTTTGAAGCACTCAGTGCAGCTTGTTGGTTGAACTCAGTGGAGAATCAGATAATACAGAATACCATAGCAAGGGACTTTAGTTTACACTGGAGTGGATTCTCCTGACATCTGCTACACTCATTCATTTTATGTTTTTAAGAAAGGAATTTTAATTGTTTTGTACATCATTGAAGTCTTAATTAAATTCATTAGTACTTAAGAAATATTTTTAAAAACACTTTTATTGCATCAGATGTTAAAACTCAAAGCTTAGCTGTATTTTATGGTGGGTAGCTAGAAATGGAATTATCACCAAGTCTCAGTAGTTTATTTCAACAACAGCTCCATGTTGAACTGTCTCTGCAAGAAACTCTTTAAATGAATTTTGCATTGTAACCAGGCACATTTCCTTTTTACTTTGTCATTAATAGCTATTTCATTTATTCAAACTAATAGAACTCTGAAAATGCTCCTTATGCAGGTCTGCTCTCATCCCAAGCAATGAAAATTAAACAAGTCAATTCCATTTTGGTTAAAAGATTCACTTTTAAGTTTTCAGTGGTGTAATGTCTGGGTTGTAACTACTGCAGCACAGTCAAAAAGCATACTTTTTTTGAAATTACAACAGAAAATATTTTTGATACAATCTCTTGGTTTTAAGCTTTATAAAAGCATTTTCCCCCCCAAAATCTACAACTGTTTCAAAGTAATTTCAACCTTTGTCCTGCAGAGCTTTTATTAATCACATAACAAAACCCCAAAAGCTTCTTGTTAGAATGATTACCAAAAGTACTGAAGTGGTAGAGAGGGGAGGTAAGTTTTTGCACCTTCTCTTTCAGCTTGAAACACATCTGTATATATGCAATTTAATTAATTTTACTCATTTTGCAACGTAATTTTATGCAATTTCATACAATTTTATTAATCTAACAGTTTAGCAGTTCTTTTACTCAACAACTTGTTGGAAGAAGAAAATCATGCTTAGCTGCTCAACTTTATGCCAAATCTTGTAATTATAATATATACAGGAGAAAAAGCCACTAACTAGATTGGCTGTCATTTAATTTTGTTAACAAGTTACAGATGAGCTCCTTGTATGATGAGGCTTTCTAAGATGTTTTTCTGTGACTAAATTAATCAACTGCTATAGAGGATATTTCAAAATAGAAACTTAGTTGCTTTTCTAATAAAATGTTGTCCAGCATTCTTAACTAAGTGGAGAAATAACTAGCTGTTTTTGGACATAAAAAAAGTAACTTTTTTTTTTTTTTTTTTTAATCCCATCACAAGGCATATGCATGGGAATGATTAATTAAAAATTCTTATGCACTTACTCTTTTTACAGAAATGTATGCTATCATTTGTGGTTCCAAAAATATAAATTGGCAGTTTCATAGCTTGTTCATACGTCAGCGGTTGAAATGCTGCTTACATGGCAGAAAGGTGTCATATAAATATGAGTTATTTATATAAACAGAATGGCTTGATGCGAAGACAATGCCTTGATGCATATTACTGTTTCACAGGGGAACACAGTAAAAACTACCAGGCAGGTATAAAAAGAAATTTGATATACAAAGTGCTTCAGCCAGATTGTTTCTAATTTAAAATTCTGTATGGAATATATTGGCTTTTTTTTTTTTTTTTTTGCTATATTCTTTCCTTTGCTTGAAGACATCACTATATTCAGGCAGGATATCTTATAATTCCTTCTGGAAAAGAAGATGGCTCGGCCACTTAGATTGTTATTAAACATGGACTGCAATAGTTTTCTGAAAGCTGAAAACATGCTGGTAGAATGGGAAACAAATACATAGCAGCTGTTAACTCACTATTTCTTTCTGATCAGGCTTCTCTCCAATTCATTTGCAAGACAAAATAGCTACAACATTATTTCTTTTCTCACATGAAGCAAAGTCTATCATCCACTTCTACTTTAAAATTCTGTGTCTCTGCATGCAGGAAATCTGACAAATGTTATAATGCGGTAAGTCTTTCACAACAGGAATCAGTTCCATAAATGAAAAAAAAAGTTGGATATTGCAGTGTTTCTTGACTTGTGATATTTAACTTGGAATTTAGGTTAAAAAGATGGCTAGCCAGCTTACCCATAACAATATATACTTGGTTATAGCTGTACAGCTGAACTGTGAGATATTTAGCCTTATCTCCCAAAAAATACAGATGTAAGATTGGAATGAAAGGCATAGAATTGTACCTACACTATTCTCTACCTATCTACACTATAGGGCTCATGTCAGAGTTAAGAACCGTAGTGCATGTAGTGCAAATACCTCTAATTTAGCAGCCAAAGCTAAAAGATATTGCTTTGAAATTGAGCCTGGTTACTTTTAGATCAATAGTAAAGTGCAGTTTTTAGGATAGTAAATCACTGAGGAAAAACAAGGCAATTTAGAATGTGTGGATTTTGTGTGGTATTTCATGGAAATCTTCAAATAAAAGTTTTATTTCAGTTCAGTTGCAAACATAGCTGCTCTCTTGAGTAATCAGGTGAAATACTGTATTCTGTGTTACTGTAAAAGTATATCCTGGGAAATCATAACAATTGTCCTTTCCGTGTTCTCTACATTCTAAAAAAACCTGTGTTCTGTAAATTTCAAAACTTTCAGATGCAAATAATTTAGCATATGTGCTTAGAATTTTTAGGCTATTTGATCCTTAACAAGCAAAAAACCCCAGCATATTAAAAGAATTTAGAGGAAGTTAGGATAGCAATTCTCCATGATTTTAAGTGAATGGAGACATATGACTCTCTTAGTTCCAAACTTAGTTCCAAAAATATCTAATTTTGGCAATTTCTATTTCCTTATATTAACTGAGCTTTATTTAGTTTATTGATCCATTTAGTATTATTTGCTGTTTTGTTTTTGGCTTGAAATTTTTTTGAAATTTTTTTTCAATCATTTTTATGATTTGTTCCGTTACTTCACTGTTCACTGTGAGTACTTATGTGTAGTACAAATGCAGTGTGAACTCCTCTATGAGTTGCAATCTATATGAGATCATGAGATAATAGTTGTTAAAGTTTAATGAAGCTTTCAGCTATAGCTGTCTTTAATGGTTTCATTTCAGCTCTATTCTTATTTCAGTAGTCAGTTTCTGTAGTTACAAACTTTTTGCAGATCTGGCACCACAGTCAGACTTCACTAATGACTACACATTTTACCCAAGGAGATGCAAGAGAACTAAAATAATAACCCATATACTATGCAATTAAGCTTTACTTTTAAATTTTGCTTAATTTGAATGGCTTTCTAAAAGGCTGTGAATGTCTTTCAGTGAATTTCAGAGTGCAATTTTGTGATTTTGTTTCCTTTCATTACCAGTTATTCCAAGCCATTAAAATTCCCCTTTTGTTCTGTTTTGAGGAGTTATCTGTGAAATTCAGTCTTGGCAAGACTAAAATATGAATCTGATACGTCCTAAAGTTCTATTCTATTCACCCCCAGAATAAATCTGTCTACTTAAAGTTTCATACCAATGTTTAGGCAATCTTATGACCCCTGAATCTGGAGCTATAGCAGACAGTAAAGCCTAGTTTTGAAGTTCAATTGCAGTAGCTATTTTGCTGCAGGAATATTTTGCTGAAATCTGAGTTCAAGTTTACTACAACCTCGCATCTTTGCAGAAAAGAAAGAGATAACTTAAGAAACGACGTATCAGGGGATGGAGACTCTTTAATAACCACTAATCATGTTATTCAGGACTATTACTTTTTTTAAGCTATTTGACTTTTGTCTTGCTAGAGATCAGTTTTAAACGATTAAAATTCATCCTATTTGGGCATTACCTATTACCTACCACCTACTGGTGGTAGTAACAATCATGCATAGTGAAAAATACATACAGTTGTGTTTTATCTACATTTTACCAGCATTTTAATCTTTCACCTCATCAGTTCTTGTAATGGTTTCAGACAGGGGTCAAAACAGAAAGAGAACTGATCCTCATGGAACTCCAGAAAAAGGCAGGTTTGGAGCTGGAGGTTTCTGGGCATGTTTTTTGGATACATTCCTCAGGAAGGCACTAAATCATATTAAGTCATTCCCTTGATTCCTGGCATTTCTGTCAGGTGGAAAAAGAGCTATTTTAATAATGGGATAGTTAATGCTGCAGAAAGGTCATAGAAAATAAAAATGGATGTCTGCCCATCATCATTTTTCAGGGCTACTGAAGTTGTTTCCTTCCTTTGTTCTAGCACAAAAACAGGTCCTTCCAAGTACAAAGTATCATTATTAGATGAATTTGAAGTTAGATTTCCTCTATATTTTATACCAGACCAGAATGAGGCTGGGCTAGGCATATGCCAAGGCTTTCTATCCTCCATCTCTACTGTGCTCTGAGGCCTGTGTCGAACAGTAGCAGCAGTGGCACACACGCAGTGAAAACTATGCTAATGGACAATTACTAGCTATAGAAATCCCTCCTAGGAATCAGAAGCAATTCTGCCTGTATTGATTCTTCCGTATAAATCACTGTGCACTGTTTGCTCACATAGTACAACTGACTAGAAAACAAATCCACAGTCAGGTTAGGAGCTATTCACCATTTTTCCAAATATCTTACAGTGAATTTATTTTAGAACTATGAAAAGAAATTTTGGAGTGCTTTGCCTCAGCACAATACTTTCCAGTTTGGATGTCAGACCCCAGATTTCTTATGGTGCAGTAGCAGCTAGCCTGACTGAATTCAATTACAACTCTTTTGTTTTAAGAAAGTTTGAACAAAGTATTTGCTTGTGAATATATAATATGACCATATTTCTTCTCGGAGAGCATGGGGCTTTCTTCTCCCATGCACATGTTTATAAATGGGAGATGCATGGGAAATGTCCCAAAGCATTTATGCCTGATCATTTTTCACTGTTACTGAGACGTTACTGTGCATTACCAGCATCTTCTAGCCCAGATGAGTTTTCTGATGTGAGGTTCTCACCCTTATTGTTCAGCCATGTATCCTGTTCGACTAAAGGGCTTTGCATTTGTGGCACTTTAATGCTCAGCCCATGTGAGCAGTGAGCAATGAAATGAAAATGTAAACTAGTTAGTGCTCCAGCCATGAATAACAGTGCAGACTGATCAATAACATAATGGGCAAAGAAGTGATGAAACAGTGAGCCATAAGTTTATACTGTCACAGCACCATATACGTAAATGGCTCCCAGAGGTGTTTTTCCAAAAAAAAAAAATAGCCAAGATTGAGGTGGCACAGGTCCAGTCCCTTGCGCCTTCTTAAAGAAACCACAACTGTTCAGTAGCAGTATAACAGATGTTCGAAGGAATCATTAACAATCTAAATGTATGTGTGAGCAGATGTACCACTTCTACGACACATAACTTTGGGGGAGAGGGAGATTTAAAGAAAATCAATAATGAGCAGATCCGTATACGAATTACTCATCTAATTATATTTAAAAGGTAGATTAAGGTACTTTGCTTCAGTGATTGTGGTTGAGATAAGGAGGACAAGTGTTGAGAGGAGCTATTAGAGTAGCCATGCACCATTGCCTTGGCATGTATTACCAGATCAATGAGAGGCAAAATAACTGGCAGTATACGAGCGAAGCCCATGCCAAAACCTCCGTCCTGCTGTTTTCAGTGCCTTTCACTCGAGGCATACAAAATGTAGCACCATTAAAATAAAGGAATGAATAAAATAAATAGATGCGCCTAAAACGAAGCAGGAAATTCTGCTTACCTGTTAAGTAATTCATTAGTGTATGACAGGAACAATGCAAGTTGCAGTCCCTTCAAGAATCATTATTGGCATTGCCATGCTTGGGAGAGCAGCTCTCCGAGAAGAAGCACTTCTGGGAGCTAGATGGTCTTTCAGGCAAGATGTCCCACTGACTGCAAGATATGCAAGGGATATCTTGCACCAATGATATTTTGCCTCAGAAAGGGGCACTAGGGGAATGCAGAAGACTTCTCTCTCCTAAGAATGTGCCCACAAAAACTTGTATGTAATTCCCTATCTGCTTTCCCCATTTACTTTCACAGTAAATAATCTTGAATAGTATTGTATGTAATCTTGTCTAGTACTGGAATGCCAGTCAGTCTTTAAGCACTGTTTAAAAATGAGTAGGAAGCTTTGGAAATGAGTCATCTGTACAAGTGCTAGAATTCTACAAGCTTTTGGTAATTTGTTTTTTGACTTTCCGAATTCTTTTATAAGCCAGAGTGGGTATCAATGAAAGAGTAAATAAAAAAGTGTAAAGCCATCAGCCAAGTCATAGTCCATAGTACCACTTTCTAGATGTCCCAAATATTATTTCTGTGATTTTTCCTCTTGAATTTCCAGAGTATTTTTTTTTTTCTTTTCAGGAGGAAGGTGTGTGGGTGTGGGAAAGAACAGTTATTTTAACCAGCTTCCTTAAAAAATCAGTTTAAACTCCAATCCTGAGAATATTTTTATGCATTCTATATAGGTGTTTTCATTGACAATACCAGCTCTGTTGTTTCATTCTCTCTTCCATCTCTGCTTTTTTGCCACATACACAGGCTGAAGATCAGTATGAATAAGTGCGTGTGTGTGTGTATATATATATATATATATATATGTGGCCATATTGTTTTCCTTCAATATTTGTTATATACTCCACTATACTGTGTAGACAAAGAAAGAACAATTTTGTTTTTTTTTTGCATAGCCGTGTACTAGTGATGAAGAGTATCCTTGAATCTCTCATGAAATTCATACAAAAAAAAAGGAAAAAGAAGCTTTTAAATGTCATAGCGGGTAGTGTAATACATACACATTTTTTAGAAACTAATTTGGAAAAATTACTGAAAACTCTCAGAAATTTCTAGAAGCTGCTTTAAAATATTCACCTTCCTAATTCATGTTTTCCACATTGCTCAGCTGTTTTCAAATCGCCGGGAGGTTGAAGCCTGTGGAGCTTGCCCATGGAGATGTCACAGCCGCTTGGAGGTGGCAGCGCAGCGGCTCCGCACCTGGGCTTCGCACGCCGACATCCTCTCCGGTGGCTGTGTAGAGTCGCCAGCCGTGCTTCTTTCCCGCTGCCTTGGCCTCGCTGCTCGCACAGCAGCGGTGCCCTGGCAGCTCTGCCCCCGCCGGCCTCCTCCCCGCTGCTGCCTTGGGCAGCTGGCGGGAGGTGCAGGAGGCTGCAGGCAGGACAGAAGCGAACGGACAGGCCGGGGCCGAGTGAGACGGAGCTCAGCCCGGAAAGGCCGGGCAGAACAGCGTACAGGGCTCTGTCGCAGACACCGTGCAACTAGCAGCATCTAACAAATGGGACTATTCTGTGTTGTGCAACTTTAAAATTAGTACAGTACAACACCTAGCCCCATTTCCTAAGTTGCATTTAGTATCACAAACTTGCAGGCACGTTTTCCTACTGGATCAATACAAAACCTTCTATCCTATCTATCTGTATGAACATGTGCACTCTCTTCCCTTCTCCCTCTGCCTCTGAAGCTTCTGCTGATTCAATATTGCCCTTCTGCTAACAGCAAATTGTATGTAAACATAAGCTGAGAATATGCTTTCCAGCAGCCGCTGCTACTTGTCACAGAGAAAAAAGAGATTTTCGTTCTCATTTGCTTCGAGCTGGTCATCATATTTCTGCTTTAGAAAGTGTGTCTGCTCTCCTCTAAACTAACATCATCATTGCCCTAAACAATGTTGTTCTGTATCTGATATATTGTAAGACAAAACAGAGAAGAAAATAGAGACAAAAATAAAGCATCTCTGCAAGGTGCAGGGGACAATCAATTAGGTTCATTATCTGTTTTACATTCTAGTCACAGCTTTTAAAGAAGAGGAGTACATAATACCATGGCAACAGTTGGAACTGCAGTTCTTTATGGTATATAATCATTAAGGGTTCTTCAGCATTCCCTGAAATTTGATATAAAAAGTCACAGCAGTTGTACTACCTACTATGCTGATTAAATGACAAGTTTGTAATTTACAGGTGCCTTATTGCCATGGGAAGGCAATCATACAGCTCCATTTTCGAACTCAAGGGTTTTTGAAACATGCTGCATGATCTCTAGCTGGGCTGCAAGCTAAGATTAAATTGAAAGGATAGCATGTAGATTTTAGAACATGGTGTTGACATTTACTGGCCAATCAAATTTTGCAGCTTTCCTGCATGACAGCAGATGTTGACCTTTCAAGCTTTCCCTGTCTGCTTTCACGCATTACCTGCAGAAATTAACATTAACTCGCTGCTTGCTCCTTGCTGCTATTAATGTCAGCTGGGAATTGAGAATCATGAATTCATTTATTACACTGAGTGGAGACCCATTTTATACTCTAAGCACAGAAGGGCTGCTCCTGGGAGCTGGTATTTTTGGAAGCTGCTTCAACTACCTTTGTGGTTGAGGGATAGCTGGAAGCTATGGTGTAGAAAATGTCACCAGAAACAAGAGCAGAAAAAGACAGTGGAGGACAGATTCAAGGAGAAACCTAGGGGCCAAATGCTTGCAAATGGTATTGGATACAGAAACCTTAAAGTCTAAAAAAACCCTCTTGAAGCTATTCTAATGGAGTGCAAAACTAGATGCAAGGTACCAGTGTTTCTTTTTCTTGTTAACTGAACTATGAAAATGTAATCCTGCATAATAGACAGGCCGATAACAAGAAGCTCCAGGGGTTACATACTATTGCCTGGGGCTCTCTAATACTATACTCTGAGAGAAATAATAATTTTGGTAGAGATGTCTCCAGCAATCTAACTAAGGTTTTGATATAATTTCATCAAATCATGGAATATTGTGCCTAAGAAAACCAAAAAAAAAAAAAAAAAAAAAAAGCCTGCCTGCAATTAAAAAAAAAAGAATTGTGCTTTCACTTGTATTCAGAGGAGAGGCTTATTTTGGGTGTCTGTATGAATAATACCATCAGAATGGAAAACTAATGTCTCTTATTCTGGCAGTGTTCCTGCAAGCATCAACTAGCATATATATTATTCTGGGGAGTGATTTTCTGGTGCAGTGGCTCACTGTACTTGCAAGTGGCTATGAGTTTCATGTGTACGTATTTCTAATCTTATGGCAACATATTTCAAGGATATGTCTCATTAAATGACAAACATTTGCAAGTTACATAAATCCCAGACAATTTTCTGAATAAATAAGGAAAACTTCCAGTCATAATTTTTATGCTATGTAATTGGAAACATGTTCTAGATATTAATTGAAGAAAATATATGATACATTCATCAAAAAAGAGGACATTTCTCTTAGCACTGCTTGGTCCTAGATATCTAGATATAACAAATGTAAAATAGTCTGAAAAGTCAGCCAAGGACATAAGAGTGTGTTATATTGCCTTCCACCAAGCATAATTATATTGATATTCATGCTGTGGTAAATACTATCCCTCTCAAAATTCATAAAACTGAAAGCAGATCCACAAAACCTTTAGCTAATATCTTCATGTGGGACAAAAACATCTTTGCTTACAGGCTGGCCCATGTGGTCAGCCTAAACTTTAGTTAGTTTAAACTTGGTGTTTAAACTTACTGTTTTCCATGGTAATCAGCATATTATGATTATGAATTATATGTTTCTGTATTGTTGCGTGCTAATAACAGACAGGACCTTCTTGTATTTTAGGGGAACAAATTGTTTCTTTCTCCCATTCTTTATGGTTTGAACCCTACGGCCCCTGTAAGGAGTGTTAAGACTTTTATAGGGGATGTATGTGTGTTTAGAATTGTTTAAAATTATGACAAATCTTCCGCTGACTTAAAAAAAATAGTGGCAATTGTGTAGTTTTTTTTTCTTTTTTTACTTAAACATTTCCTAATTTTTATGTATACTCTTTCTCTTCTTACCAAGTGAAAATACAAATCATCAAGATTCATCTTCAAAAGTCAATCTTTTGAAATCATCAGCACATTTAATTAACTAGAATTTAAACTACCCTGTGGTATTGCTTAGAAGAAAACAGATCTTGGACTTCAGATTCTCAAACTAAGTGAGACAAGTAATACTTGCTAAAAAGGGGGGAAAAAAGCTTTGAAAAATGAGATGTTTTTTCCCACCTTCTACTGAAGTGACAGAGAAGCCATTTATTAGACCTATGAGATGTCTCAGGATTGTCTGATAGTCCTTAAGTCTGGATCACTACTCACACTTTATAAAAATGTCCTGCAGACTCTTTGAAACTTTGTATGATCTATACAAACTAGAGGGCCTTGAGAAAAGTTAATCCAAGGCAGCATTATTTCCGTTGTTACTCTAGTTCTATAAACTACAAAGAAAAGATTAAAGATGGAGTAAGAAAATAAAGCTAAACAGAAGGAGATGAGAAGTTATTGCATTGAATAATGACTTGGTTTTCTGAATTTCTCATAACAAACGAAAAGACTGTCAGCAAAATAGTATCTGTTAAGCAAATTGACTATTTAGTTATTAAGGGACATAAGTCCCTTATTCCAGTAGGTCTGCTTAGAAATTATCAAAAAAAATTTAAAATAAATACTTAAAATAATATATTTTTTGTGAGCACTCATTGCAATGCAACAATAGGGTTTAGTTTCTCTAACGCAAACAGTAGCTTGATGATTATAGAAGAAAAAAAGGAAACAATTGCATTCCTGTCCAATATGAAATAGAGCCAGAAAGCTTTTGCTTCATGAGTCATTGATCTCATCAATATCTTTAGAATGCTCAGAAGGACACAAGCTATTCACTGCTCATTCATAAGCTGTTTTGTGGTTTGGTAAAACTTCCCTTCTATCTCTTGCAATAAATGCTGGAAAGGTATTTACCAAATGAAGAACAGTCGTAATACTTGAATATAACTCAACTTCGTAGCTGTAGTTTTTCTCTAATAAGGCGAGTATTTCATTTATTTTTTTTTACAACTGAAGATCATTTTATTCTTTGATGCACAAGGAAATGAGTCAGGAAAATCCCTGGCTGAGAATGTCTTCCTTTTGAGTGTAACTCTGTAGTTTGAGACTGACCTGTGAAATTGAATCATTTGCACTTCTGCTTTAGTGGCAATCATTGGGATTTCTTTATCACTATTATTCTCTATTCCTGCTTTCACATTTTTTATTTCAAGTGTTTAGAAATCACTAAACACCTCCCTGTTTTTGGCTTGGTCTATTAATTAGTATTAGGTTGCTCTGTGTTCAACATGTGGGTGTTCTGACCTAACTGTTTAGTACTGTTCGGTTTGAGAAGTATAACAAGAAACTATGCAATGTGCTCTAGCAAAGTCTTGTCCGCAGAGGAAGAAAGTCAGGATAACTAAAGTGTAAGAAACTGAGCTTAGAATTTCTAGAGTTATGTTTAAAGAGAAAGGAGCTAAAAATATTTTTATATCACATATATGTTATTTGACAATCTTTGGTTTGACACTACCTTACAAAAGTATCTGTATCCATGGTAGAAAAGATTGAAATAGTTTTAGGATATGTCATTTCAGAGACAGAAATGATCAGTTAGACAGCTGATCCAAATCCTAGAATGGAAGAAACAGGGAGCAGCTATTCACATGTTTTATCCTTGAAAGGGTTGGACAAGCAGCAAGAAAGGCAAAAAGAGAAACTTAAGCCTGAGGATATGGCAGCTGAACTAATGGGCTAACGTCAGACTGTTTGGTGTTGATGTTTTAGAAAACAGCTTTAAATGGATGTGGTAGGGTAGGGTAGCTCAGAATAAAATACATTTCTACGTTGTCATAAATATTTTGAAAATACTATTTGTTTAATTGCTGTCTCCATGTTTAGGAATTGATGATATAAGGAGCTCTCTTTTTAGAGCTTTGTCATGAGATCCAATTGGGACGGTGTGGTATGTTAAAGCTCATACAAAGACTGAAGGAAAATTCAGTTAGTTTCCTGAACTCCACTTAAAGTTGGTAAACACAGAGTAATATGTGTTAAAATTTCAATTCAGCTGATTTTGGGCAATGAATTAAAGGAAGATTTTTCAGAATATTTGAAAATATTTCACTTTTTTATTTTATTCTTTATTATTTAGTATAGTAGTCTTCAGTATTGTTATTCCATTGTCTACTTCTTACTCTTTTGCCACAGTATATTTAATTCTCATTAAACTTGTAATTTCAAACAAAATACAAAACAAACAAAACCCACCAAACTCGGTCTTGCCTGGAACGAGAGATACTGGTTGTTCTTTATCCACCTGGTTGTTCGTCATAGTGGGCAGTCACTATTCCCTGAACAAGAGAGTGGTGCAGTGAGGGACACCTATTCAAGACACTGTCGGTAGAGTTTAGATGGAGACTACGAAATGCAGCAGGTTCACTGGCAGCCAGCCTCACACATCTCTGCAGAGCAGAGCGCTTTATTTCTTCCACAGCAGCAGTTCTATCCTGACGTTACTGTCATTCTGCTCTTGACTTTGGTGTTATGTAACAGTGCCAATGTTAAAGAATAGCAGAAATTGTTTTACTGGCTCTGTTTCTGTGCTGATGCAGGAACAGGAAAATATGTATTCCCCAGTGTAAATTTGACCATCATCAAATGGTCAATAAAATTACAAGGTTGCTGCTTAATGCTTTGTGAAAGTAAAACCATTTCTTACTTCTTCTGTTATCCTGTTCCAAGGACAACCTAATCTAGCATAATTAATGTTGAACAATTATCTCCCTTTCATTTTGTATAAGCTTTTTAACTACAGAGGTTCGTATACAAAGCCAAACTCTTCATTTACATTTATATGCTGGGACATAATTTGATTTACCATTTCTTCTGTTTTCCACAAAATGTGCTAATGACATTTATAAGACTGGTGAATATGTATTCAGAAAGCCAAAGAACAGATCTGAAGAAGCCCTATTTGGGATTCTGGCATGCAGGGCATATCTATCTCTGTTAGAAAAATGTTATTTCCCGTATGAGCTATGCTAATGTAGTGCTTGCCATCCTAAGCTTCTTTTTGCTGTGCATTTGGTCAGCCTATTGCATCTGCAGACTTTCTCTAGGACTAACAGAGCAGCCTGTGTCACTGCATTTTCAGAGCTCTCATCATCCAATCAAGCTAAAAATACCAAGAGAGCAGCTTTTCTTGCAACTTTACAACACCCCTGTTTCCGGCCCCAGATGGAGATGAGACTAAAGCGTGATTTTAAAAGTGGCAAAAGAAAATGTGTGACAGACAGAAATGACAAGGCTTTGTCTATAGTTGGTGATACAATAAAGTGAAATGCATTCCCATTGTCCCTAAGCAATATGTGTTGGGCTAGTTATGCTATATTACCTGAACATGTTTGTTGAGCTCAATCAGACCCTAAGCAGAGAAGACTGTTATCATCTGCGCATCTGTCTTAGTCTCTCAAGCTGTGAGACAACTGCATGCTTGCTTATTTTGTTTGTGATGATTCTGACTTCTGTGAATCTTAGAGGCCAAATAAAGCAGGATAAAAATGACTCTATCATCCAGACTGCAAAGGTGCTACCTTGGGGAAATATCCCTCTCCGCTTTTCTCAGTACAGAAAAACATGAAACTATCCCTCCAAAAGTCCTAGATTTATGGAAGAAAACTTCTTCAATAAATACAAGTTATGACAATCCTGAAGTTAGGATATGCAGGAATTCAGTTGAATCTGTGTCAATTCCTATGAAAATACAATGATTTATAACTTGCTGTTTTAACTTATTGTTATCCAGTGTTAATCTTATCCTCTAGAAATTGCTCGTAAAAAAGAAATAGAAAAATGTCTTTTGAGGTTTGTCAAACCTTCTCCGAGCTACATTTCACTTCTGCGTGAAGTGAGGAAAGATGAACAAAGAATTAGGAAAGTTATAGAATGATTTGATGGTTAAACACATATACGAAGTATAGCCATACTACATATTTCCACTAGCCCTGCACATTATCCTAATGTTCTTTTGCATAACTCATGTTACATTTTTGTATTCAGGTCTGCTGTGGATTTAGTTTCATCCACAACTCTCATTTGTAAGAGCAGATAGATATGAGTGTACATAAGCTCAGTGCTTAAGAAAGGGATTGGACTGTGTTGTACATGTGCTAGTCATCATTATGTAATTACAACATGGGAAATTCTAATTAGAAAACAAATCACAGTGAAAGTAGCCAAAGATTGGAATGTATTTCCCATCCTTGGGGATATTCCCCAACTGGACAACACCCTGAACATCCTGATTTACTTTTGCCCTGCTTTGAGTTGGGATGTGAACCAGTAGACCTGAGAACCTTCTCACCCTAATTTGCACCCTGTGATTCTATGCAGGTGTCTTAAACAATATTAAGTTGTTTATGTATTTGCTTCTGGTTGTTGGCTACTGACAGCAGATCCTGCCAACTCAAATTTTAACAAGTATGAGGAAGATCAGTTCCTTACGCCTGTCTTTTTGTAAGAATTTTGCTACCTTGTTTCTCATGAACTTCCTAACTTTCGAGTTACAAACAGAACACCTGTGCAGCTATAATGCAATTAGTAGGTGTGAGCATCTGGTATGAAAAAGGTTTTCTTCTTACTCTTTGTAATATGCTAAGCCTGATTTATAGTATCAATTTCTCTTGATTGTAGCAAAGCAAAACAGGAATCATTCTGCTCAAGTATATCAAATGACACTATTACGAAACTTAGGAGACAGCAAATAGAAAGGACTCTATTTCTACTAGAAACAGGCTCTGCTTGAATATTGGCTTTAGCTGAATGCTGTGGTTTGTGTATCTTATGGGCCTGTATATGGAGATGCAAAACATGTTGTTGTTACCTCCTGGCCTGTACATGCTGAACAGCATGAAAACAGCTAGTAGGCATGTGCCTCTCCTTCATGCATAGTTATGCAGTGAATTAGGGATTATTGAAAGGCAGCTTGGTGCTGAGACTATAATGATCACTTAGATTCTTAATCAATTCCTTAAGTTTACATGAATAGATAATTACTGATAATAATATGAATCAAGAGATCTGGGAAATGTTTCTTGATAATATCACATTGCTAGATCAGTCAGGAAATCATTCCGTTCCAGAGAACCTGCTGTTGTCTTGGTTTTAAAAGTGATAAAAGACTTAATAAAAAGAAATAAAGATGCCATCTCCTTGTAAATATGGTGATATGGAAATGCTTAAAAGTTCCATTAATTCTTGCCCTGAACTAATGACTTTCACTTTACCCTCAGAAAAAAAATCTGGTTTGTCAGTTTTTTCTTAGCTAACTGACAGCACAGTCAACTAATTCCCTCCTAGTCATTTCCATCCTTCAGTGTTCAAATTGCCATCTGTTCAGTCCTACCTGCAGCCCTCTAAATAAATGAAAGGTGCCAACAAGCCAATTTATTGTTGTTGTTTTAGGCATTTATATATACATATGTGTAATCTTTCAAACAGCTCTCACAAAGCAAAAGTTAACAAGAATTGACCTTAGAATATCATGGGAATGCACAAACTGTTATTGTAATCCAGTCCATAATGCTGGCTGGCACAGAAAGTCTGGCTTTATGTATTTTCTGTATGTAATATTGCTTAATGTTGAAATGGACTGTAAAATCTGACAATTCACCTTTAATTTATCTTTTGCTACTTTCATTTACAGCTGAAAATGAGCAAGTGTGGACATTGCTGTTAATTTTAATTTTCACCTGTGAATACATTTTTTAATGTCTTTAATAACAGCATCAGATGTGAATGTGTTGTGTGCCTCTCACAGGCTAAGAATGACAGGTTTTTATCAGAAGACAATTAAAATATATTATGCATTCTGAGGTTGAATAAAGTTATGAAAAACATCTCTTGCATAATATCTTATTTCTGTTTTATGGTTATGCAATTCCTGTCTTTAGTATCATAGCAAGCCATAATAAATTGGTTGACAACATAAAATTCACTATAAATCAAAATAATTATATAAAATGTTCGGAGAAAACATTCCCTGGGATCAAATATTTGTTATAATTCAATAGGAGAGAATAATCCAGTCATTTGAAACAGATAGCATTAATTATAAAAAAATGGCTTTATCTAAATGGAGTTTTGAGTACTTTTACTTCAAAAATACTGTGTATGATATGCTATTCACTTATGCATATAGAACTCCCTGAATATGGGTGATTTAAGCCCTCTCACTGCATTCATAGAATACTTAATGTTTCACTAATTATGTCAACAGGAATAGCCTTGTTTGCATAGCCTCAAAATGAACAGCTTTCTCCCACCAAAGAAAGTGCTTTTTTATTGATTACAATGGAAGAGGATCAGGCTCACAGGAAAAATGCACTGAAGATTTCTAAGAGTCTTTTTATTTCTAGATATTCTTGTATTTATAGTAAGGCATTTGGTAGATTATTCTAGTGCATAAAAGAAATGACATAATGTAAAATAAGGGTACAGAATTAAGATGCTATCTTCCAGAAGGTTGTTAAGCCCTAGTTCCAAATTCAGAAATATTCCCTGGTGTCATGGTACCTGTTGTTCAAGCACGTAAATGAGAGTCAGATGTGCGTGAGGTAAGCTTTCTTCCAAAGCCTCAGGTCAGAAAATTAGGCCTATATATCAAGTTATGTATATTTTGTTTTGGCAGAGCCTTGCTGTAAACAACTGTCCAAGCTAAATAAAATATACCCCTGTCATTTACAGGGGTTATAAGCAAAGCACAAGTTCTCACAGACAGGCGCTTGAAGAAAAGCATTCCTAAAGCTTTAGTATCCTCTGGTTATTTGGAAGTCATAAAAAACCATTGGGCAAGGCGATATCTCCTTAACTATATACTTTTGAAAATACTGTTGGTGTGAAGCATGCAGTAACATTTATTTCTATCTTCTGTTAATAGTAATTTAAATTATATTTATAAATAAATTTCTGTGAATTCCATTAATTATATTGTTCTTGAGAATAACACTATGACTTCAGTCACTACTTTTGGAAATACATAGCCAAACATAAACCTCAGAATTGACACCTGGATATATCCATAATATAGGAAACTGACACTAAAATTCCACCCAGCAAAAGCTGAACATTTTCTTTGCTTCAATTAACATATGGGAATGGAAAACACAATAGTAAAAATAATTCTACTGGCAAACAGGGATTATCTTTTACCCTATATGAAAAAAAAAAAAAAAGGTAGTCTGAGCAGACTATAATTTTGTCAAGAAACAACAGAGGCCCAGAGGTGATTCCAGAAACCTTGTGAAACCCACAATTATGCTAACAAAAATGGATGTCCTTGTAAATTAGATTCAAAATGTAAACTTTCACTTTGTAAAGGTGACAGCTCTGATCAATACCGAATTAATACATGAAATGAATAGATTTTGTAAACTATCTTTCATAAAATGACTGCGAGTCTACCAGAATGGCAAGTTGGGGAGATTTTAAAGGAGAATTAGAGAAAATACATGGGGTCAAAGTTACTGTCAGCTACCCAATAGAGAATTCAGGATCCTGGTGAGTTTAAAGAATAGCAACAGCTTCAGGTTTTGAATGTCAGTTCTGGAGAAGCACCTTGTCAAAGGGTAGACACAACTACCTAAGTCCAGGCAGGAGAAAGTCTGAAAGATCCTTCGTTGAGACCACCCGCTCCTGCTCTCTCTTCATGTGTGCTAGCTGGCGCATAGCTCAGTGCTGCTGCTTAACTTTTTCTCATTCTAAATGTAAGCGCTGTAAGCAAATCTTGTGAATTTGGTTCTTGTACTTTTAGACTTTTCAGAGATGAACGCCTGTTCTTGAATATTTATGGATAGTCTGCTTGAGTTACATGGAAATGATCTGTGGCTCAGAAGGTGAGTTTATTACTGTCAGGGTTTGAATCAGTCTGATGAAGTCCAGGTTCCCATTTCTTGTCTAGTCCAAGGAAATTGTTGGATGTGAAGAGGCTACAAATTTGGTTTTGGGTATAATTTAAGAATGTTACAAGCCACAAGAAACATCGTGCGGAAAAAAACAATATTTGGAAATGACAAAACGAGCTTCCAGTAGTCTAAGACTTTTGCTATCTCCTGAAACAACTTCTCCAGATGTTGTTTCACATTTAAAAAATTTCCAGTGATTTGAGGAAGGAATGAAAGTACAATTTCCACTCTCTCTCTTTAAACCAAAGCAAATCAAACCTAAGAATTAGGTGAATGAGAAATAAAACTTGCCCTGCAATTTTCATTCTATACAGCACAAAATGACCAGTATGAATATTTAAGCATTTAAATGGCTTAGTACACATTTGAAAGTAGGTTTCAACCATCCTAGCATCATCTTCCTCTTGCAGAAACTCTAAGTCAGATTCTGTTACTTTTTTGTAATACATAATGTGACAATATATTTGTATGATAAAATTAATGTATCTGTTTTGCATTTAAAGCATTCCTGGAGATACTTATGCTGTAATTCACCAATGCAAGCATATTTCATACCCATTATGTCTTGAGTTATAATTGAAATATTAAAGTACATGATTCAAACTCTACTACTTACTGTAGTAGAAAAATATATAAATACATTAGTGTATGAGTCATTAATTAAAGTCAGAATTGGGAATCTTGGATTGTTAACAGAAAAGAAGGAACATTTTTAACTCTTAACTTACTTCAGAAAATGCCAGGAAAAGAGCTATAATAAAAATATAATAGATGGATTTTTGTTTCTGGTGAGACTGATGTACAGCAGTATGCTTTAATTTCATCATTATCGCATATATGTACCCTTGTCAATAGTTCCACAAGCACCTAGAGCTAATAGACAAGTCCATTGTTCCAGCTGTTCTATAAATATACAATGAGGGCTTAATTTCTGTAACCTTTTTTGTCAATGAGGAATGTGTTTGCAGAAGAATATCACATTAGATTAATTTAGTAATAGTGCTGGTTTAGCAATAGTAGGTGTTGCTTCTGTACAGGTGTGTTTGTGGGAGGTAGGGAATCACTTTGCCACATGTGAACTCAAAATAAGCAGACAAACAGCATAAATGGAAACTTAGCTTTTCTTGCTTCTCTGAGAGCCTAATTCCCTAGTTCCCTGCACATCCAGATAAGCATGAGTAGGTTAGTAATCTGAGCCTCATGAATGTAGTACCTCCTGCGAGCTTCTGGAGTATATTAGATTGTGTTATATGCAAATAAGTTTTATGAACATGGAGCCTTGAGATATTAATAGGGAGTAACAAATGTGGCTAAAATTCTCTTTTTTAAATAATAAATGATTTAGCTTTGGTTTCAATATGGTTTCAATATGAGAATTTATAGGCTCAGTCAAAACAATAAAATTTTCATTAAGAATCACTTATGCAACAACTCCAGATGCTTCAAATAAACATGTCTATATATTACACGATAGTGTTTGTTAATAATTCTGAAATTACCTTACACACAGTATTAGTCCAATTGTCTTTTTTTTCCACAGGTAAGGCCAATTTGTGTATTCAGAGTATGCAACTTTTTTGCTGCTTGTATTGTAGGCCAGTGGCAAAATAGCAAAAGAAAACCCTAAACTGTGCTGTATTTACTCTACAATAAATCATAACTGCTTTAGGATGAATAAAGATGCTTCCCCTGAGATTTTAAAAATCTATATTCTGTAAAAGCATGGAACACCTTCAAGTTTTAGAGAAAAACTTCAGTTAGACATGAAAATGTTTGCATATATGAATTCACTATTGCCCTAACTTACCTCCCTCAAGTCTTAGATGGAATCTAGGTGGATGAGTTCAATTAAACTTTGTTTTAGCTGGAAAAAGCACAGCTACCACTTAAGAATTTCGAACTGTAGAAACAAGATTTTAATTTATACAATGAAAATATGTGTTTCCAAGTTGTTTTAAAATGAAGATAGATTAATTTGCTGGTATGCCTATGAGCAATGTGTTACTTACAGAACAATTCTGTTTTATATGTAACAAATTAATGTGAATTTCTATTCAATCAGGGCAGTTTCAGAGCCTAGAGAGGAATTCCACCCTGAAAGTAACCTATAAATTCCTTTTATTTGGCTTGGGGAATTTACATGGGTTCTTTTTATTTTCTGATGCTGCCATATTGCTGCTTTTTTTTTTCTTCCCCTTCCATACCTTTTTCTAGCTCAGCATCTCTGCTCTCATTAAGATCTTGGAAATCCTCTTTCTAGACAGTAGTATCCACATTCCAGGACTTCTTGATGTCCTATCATCAATCTTAGACATCTTAAGGCACCTGCTCGTCTTGCAATCATATCACAATCTGCATTCTCTCTTAAGTTCCTCTTCTAAGACTCTGGTTGCTCCTTTAGAATATGCTTGATCTCTCTGATTCCTCTGTCTTTCTGTGGGGCTTCTGTTCTTAGTCCTTATTTCTGCCACCTGTAATATTTTATCTTGGAGTAACCCTATTTGAAGACACAGATTGGAAGCTGTGAAGACACCAGCCTAGTTGGAGGCCTGTCTCCAGTGGTGTCCACCAGGAATCAGTACTGGGCCCAGTGCAGTTCAACTTGTTCATCTATGACTTGGACGAGGGCACCAAGCGCACCCTGAGCAAGTTTGCAGATGATACCAAACTGGATGGAGTGGCCAACAATCCTGAGGGCTGTGCTGCCATTCAGAGGGACCTAGACAGGTTGGAGAGCTGGGCAGAGAGGAACC
This sequence comes from Nothocercus julius, assembly GCA_013398735.1. NCBI lineage: Eukaryota > Metazoa > Chordata > Aves > Tinamiformes > Tinamidae > Nothocercus > Nothocercus julius. Next base: position 20,135,055 of record VZSV01000001.1, on the reverse strand, counting down.
TCATGAGGTTCAACAAAGGCAAGTGCAGGGTCCTGCACCTGGGGAGGAATAACAGATTAGGGGTTGACCTGCTGGAAAGCAGCTCCACGGAGAGGGATATGGGAGTCCTGGTTGACAAGAAGGTAACCCTGAGGCAGCAGTGCCCTTGTGGCCAAGAAGGCCAACAGGATCCTGGCCTGCATCAGGAGGAGCGTCGCCAGCAGGTCGAGGGAGGGGATCCTGCCCCTCTGCTCAGCCCTGGTGAGGCCGCACCTGGAATACTGGGGGCAGTTCTGGGCTCCCCAGGAAAAGAGGGACGTGGAGCTTCTAGACAGGGTCCAGCGTAGAGCTACAAAGGTGATTAAGGGACTGGAGCATCTGTCTGATGAGGAAAGACTAAGTGAGCTGGGCCTGTTTGGCCCAGAGAAGAGAAGACTGCGAGGGGATCTTATCAACATGTACAAATACCTGAGGGGAGAACGTAAAGCGGATGGGGCCAAACTCTTCTTGGTGGTGGGCAGTGACAGAACAAGTGGTAATGGGTACAGGTTGAAACACAGGAAGTTTCATCTCCGTATAAGGAAGGACTTCTTTGCTGTGAGGGTGACAGAGCACTGGGACAGACTGCCCAGAGAGGTTGTGGCGTCTCCTTCTTCGGAGATCTTCAGAACCTGCCTGGCTGCCGCCCTGTGCCCCGTGTTCTACCTGTTGGGTTTTGAACTAGATGATCTCTGGAGGTCCCTTTGAGCCTCAGCTCTTCTGTGATTCTATAATTCTGTGAAATTCAAAGGATTTACCAGCGACTCTTATCTATATTCCAAACCTATTTCCTTCCATACATACCTTTAAAAGTCTGTCTAGCATTGCTTGTAGATATCTAATCAACAGAGCCCACGTTGTCCACCTGGAAGTCCTCTTCGTATGCTCCCGCTTATTTACTACAGATGATGAGGCCCTTCTTGGGATGTAGACTGTAAGTCTTAATGCTGTCTTCCAAGCAGATTTCTTTTTGCATCCAGAGTACATCCAATTCTTAGGGATTTTCTTTCTTTTCTTTAAAAAACTCTAAGAAGTCAGTCTTTTCTGTTAGTTCACACAGATATCATTTTTATTAAGAGATGCATTTGATTATTTCTACTTACACCTTAGAAAAGAAAATAAAGATCCAACCTGCTTTTTGCAATCCTGTCCCTCCTGAAAAATCATGCCAGGAGATTTCACATATAATCTTTTCTGCTAGTTAACCTCTCAGTTCTCTCTCTCTCTCTCTCTCTTTTTTTTTTTTTTTTTTTCTCCTTTCTTTTCTAGAATAAAAGAATAAGTATTTTCAAAAATAGATTTGACCCGTAATGAATCACTGGGAATTGTTTTCACTATTGTTGTTATTGCTATTATTATTATTATTATTTGGTGATTCTTATATAAGCCAAATAGCTCGTCACTGCTTTTGGCAGAAGGATGTTATCTAAAGTATACCATGAAGCATGTGTCCATAGTACTGATCCTTTTCTCTTACTTGAATTAATTTAAATTATAAGCCATATCTCCTTATTCATGATATAGTCAGTAATTTCCTTGCTCTACTGTTATAAGTAAGAGCAGGAAAATATGTTTCTTATTTGAAATAAACAAGGGCAACAATTACAAAAGCGTTCCCAGTCCTCAGTTTGCATGTTGTGGTTGTTTTCTGTGTATCGACATCAAAAATAATGCATGAGAAAAGATATCCTCATGAAATCATGTACTGACCCTTGTAATGAAATTCATAAAAAGTATGTGTGTGATGACATATTGTTTCTGTATGTTTCTATATGTTGGTGCAGAAAGTAATCTTTGTGGAATTTATTTAAACTACTTCACCAGCCTATGTTGAGTTCTATATATTTCTTTATATGCTAAGGATGAGTATTATAGTGGCATCCAAAGGCGGTGTTTCTGGTGTCTGTTTTGCTTTATTTCCCGCATGTTATGAAACACTGAAACATTTCCCGCATGTTATGAAAGCGCAGATAGCGCTTTTAAAGAATAATCTAACTATGTCTTTATTTGGTAACAAGTGGGCTGGAGAAAGACCTTGAGGACTCCTCTGATACACCTGCAGGGTTTTAATACCGTCTGAAGCATAGAAGGCAATGAGGTCCATCGATGTATTTGCCAGCTCTGTGGTGTAATATTTAAATGCAACAAATTGTTGCTAGTTGTTCTACCCTGTGAATGAAAGTGATTTTTTTTCTCTCACTAAAAACAGTACATATTTTCAAGACGAGGTCTCATGCCATACTAGTTAATTTACACTCAAAATAAAATCTTGATTCCTGTGAAATTAAAAGTAAACTTGCACTAATGTTTAGTGGGGCCACAATTGCACTTTCAAGACATATTTCAGATTTAGGTAACTCCTGGACCTACGACACCTTCTCTGGACAAAAGTGAGCGTATGTGAGTTAGTTTAACTTGTTTTTCAAAAATAAACTTATAAAGTTTATATAAGGTTGTAAAAAAACAACCTGTTCTTTTCCTTCCTCTCATGCCAACCCACAAGCAAAACTAAGGAGAGGCTAAATTAGGCAGAGGAATCGGTATGGTTTATAAATTATTTAAAACCCAAACCAATCAACAATCCAAACAATGCCAACATTTCAGTTCTTTTCATCTTTTGCAATCTTTTAAGTCATTCTTTGAGATTTGAATTGAAGTTTCTGTATACATTTATTTTACATACCAATGGATGATTTGTTTTTCTGGTTCATAATAAACAGTTTAAACTATTCTCTCTCTTTTTTTTTTTTAAGGAAAAAAAAAGCTTTTTACATTGTATTTTCATTGCAATGTTTGATTTAGCCAAATATTTTTTACTCCCTTTTCTTGACAGATATTTCCTATTTTTCAAATAATAATATTTTTCATTTAGTTTATTGGTTTAAAGGCCAGATGAGCAGTTTGAGCACATAAAGGTACATCATTTTTCTTTCTCTGTGACAAATAGTTAATATGAAAAATTACCCTTTTTTTATTTTTTTTCTTTTTCCTGGGAAGACAAATTTTGCCTTCATTTTTGCTTCCCTATTTTCTGTTCCAAACATGTGTTATTTTAAATTGAAAACAGTTGTATCTCACTACAGTGGCAGACGTCTAGAGATGGGTCATATGACCCCTGCGTGCAAGCAATCTGTACATGGGGAACATGTTCCTGAAGACTCTGTATTATTGCCCCTTCACTGCTGCTAGAACCGCATGTGTCCTGGCAGTAGTTTTCTATACAATGTCCGTTTAGATGAAACATCAGGACGTCCAATTTCTGCCAGGTTTATATTAGATGAACGCATTTCACAGACGTAGAGTATCTGCTATCATTGTTAGACCCAAGAATATGCAAACAAATCTTTTCTTCTCTGTGAGCTGTTTCTCTGAAGTAGTTTATTCCAAGTTAAGAGTGAAAAATTGATTTACTGCCTAGTCTGCGTGCTTCTTGGTAAATGCACAGAGGTTGGATTCTGTCTGCATTCATCAAAGCCACCACCTGCTGCACACCTTCTCCCTGCTTTGTGCCCTAGCATAGGAGACATGTAAGGAAGATGAAACTTTAGTCCTTGAACATCACAGTCGAAGGAACTAGAGAAGTTGTAGATAGTTTCAGGTTTCACTGGGTAGAAGTGCAAGCAAAGTTCCCTGCTGTTTGCTACATTGAACTCTGCATGGTGTTAGGAAAACAGTGAGTCCATAACCTCAGTTTTATCACTGCTGTAATGAGCAGTTTTACAACTCATTTTCTTGACAATGATTGTTTTATTTTGATTCTTCTGGAGTAGCTCTTCACTGTTAGCTTTATGTAGGAAAAAATGCTTCTCATTTCCTCACCTGTCATGATTGGGAGAGGAATTGCCGTAGTGGCTACTAATTCCTGTATACCTGGCAGGTATACAGGATGTCTGGCAAAGCTCTGAGATGAGGCAATCAGAATACATCTAATTTTTCTTTTCTGCTATAGGGACTCCTCCGCTGAAATTCACTTATGAATAACTCAAAAAAAAAAAAAAAAAAAAAAAGTTACCTTAAAAACACACAAGACATAAATAGGCCCAATTTGAGGAAGGTGGTTTAAAATTTATCCATCCCAGTTCCCAGCAGACTGTCTCACCTCTCACACAGCCTCTTCTGCACTTTCTTTTCCTTTCAATGCATGTCACATAATGAAATGCACAGCAATACAGGCAAAAGGAAGGTGAAGGGCCTTGGTTAATTTTATGAAGTGAACACTTGTAAACTGATGGTTGAGTTTTGTTTGTAGAATCAAAAGGGCCACAATGTTTGCAACACATCTCTGTGAATAGAGGAGGAAGCTGCAGACAAAGTAGTACCCAAAATATTCAGTTTTTGGAACTCCAGTCCCAAATCTTAAACGTCTCTCAGAATTACACTGGTACTCTCTAAAGATTATTGATCATGATACACAGGAAAAATTGGCTAAAATAGTGCTACCTCTTGACCAATTTTAAATTCTGCCCTATAATGGAGTTATAGTGCTTACCAGCATTAATTCAGTCTCAAGGCAGCAAAGGACGAGATGACTTTTGTAGGAGAAAATCTGAAATCTTTCTGGCTAATCACAAAGAGAAAGCAGACCTTAATAAACAAATATTATTAGCTTGCATATCAAAGAGACCTTTTCAGATCCTTGGTATACTTTTATAACTGGAGCAATGAAATAAAGTAATGAAATAAATAATGCCTTTGTTACATTTCTCCATTGCTGTGCGCCTCTCTTTCCTCTCAAAAATAAGCGGAAAGTTTTTAAAGTCTTTCCATATGCCCATATTTTCTGTAATGTTGGCTTATTACTGTGCGTCTTTATGTGACTCCATCTGAGGATCGTAGAGGAAGAGATTGCATAGCAGTGAATTTTTTCTTATTCACTTCAATATCTTGTCAATAGCTTCTGCTAGCTAGTTTGTTTTGTAGAGAATAAAGACTTTGACTCATATATGGAATGAATTAATTTGGGACAGCTGAAACAGTTACCATTCCTGCAATCTGCCTTCCCTTCTCCTGCCAGGCATATTAATGTAAACTATATTAAAGTTAGTGCTGGTTTCTGTTAGCATAGGGGGGCTGTAAACTATGATGGTTCATCAGCATCCATGCAGCTCACCGCCTGTTCAGCCATCCCTGCTGTGGGAGTGTGAATTTATGGCAGAGAAGTGGGAGGGAGAGCTGGGGACGGTAACCACTGCAGCTAGACAAATTTAAACGAAAGCTGTGAATGAGTCAGCATCCATAGCTAGAACAGTCCATCTCCTGGACTTCATAAAAGCGGCTTTACCATTTTAACTGGCATATTCAGTTCAGAAAGGGCAGATGATGTTGGTTTGATATATTCTCTGGGCATAAAGGAATAGCTATATCCAGCAATTTTCTAGTGCATGCTTTGCTTTATGTTCTTGAACCTGAGGGCATGCGAATTGCAGCTAGGGCCACTGACTTCTTCATGCCATGTTTCTGCTCTTTCATCTGCTGGTGTTTGAAATTCATTTCAGCTCCCTTTCAAACATCCAGCAGAGAGAGAATTCTAGGAAAGCAAAGTGTCATAGATAGTTAACAGAAACTTGTGAAAACATGTGGTGAGAATGATGAGTTAGAAACTTGCACTGTAATAAAAGCAAATCCGTATTCAGAGCACTTAAGAAATAACAGGAATGTTAAGGGTGTATCCTGAGGTGTGCTCTTTGCTGAGAACAAAGCTGAAATGCTGAACCCAGTGTCACTGCAAATGTACAAAATTTGTTTCACCTCTCTTCTCAGAATTGTTTTACAAAATAAAAGAACTAAAGGTTATTTTCTGTTAATGTCTGTATAAAACAAGGTTAAGCACTGTGTTTTTGGAACTCCTGTGTCTTTTGAACAGTGCATGAATTACAGCTGCCATAAATAATCTGTTATGTCTATATCTGTATTTTTTTCATGACAAAACAGCATAGCAATCTGTAAATATTAAAATATTTTAAGGAAATAAATATCAAAGCAAAATGGATTTTCTGTCATTTGTCAAATATAACCTAGAAAAATGTGTCCTGTGAGGGAGGTGTAACTATTGACAGCATTAGAAAATACATAGATACATATGTGAAAAACTGATCTTACTTTCAGGATGTCCTGAGCTACCCCACTAGAAGACCTGTTAGAATACACATATTGTCACATTCATTTTGAACAGTAAATTAATAATTGTTAACAGGAAGAAGTTTCCAGTTGTATGTTAGTAATGATGACAGATTTAGTGCCTCTATGTAAGGTTTGAAAAGCTTGATTAAATTCTGTCTGAAAGGAAAAGTAAAACATGAGATGTTTTCACTTCTTTGAAACTTAAAGTAATGGTCTACTTTATTACTTATAATATTAGTGCTTTTTTATTCTTACCGAATGTATACATAAACACAAATATTTAAAATAAAAATATTTGTTTTTTTTTCTTATTTTAGAGGTGAAATCTTTCTAATATTTGACATCTAGCTTTAAAATCCATCTTTCCATATATTTCTAGGGAAAACAAAAGCTGTATAGAATGTCTATTCACTAAATACACACCTAGGTAAATGAGAGAGATTATTAGAATGCTATTATAGAAACAGAAAGAAAGAGATGTTTTATTAAGTTACCTGATGGGGTTCTCGTGACTCTATAGACTGTCACTGCAATTAATACATTCACCTCCAAACTTTGTGGGTATGAAGGTGAGTGCTGTTATTACCCAGAAAACACAGTGGGCCCATACAGCTCCTCTTCAGGGCAGCCCAGTGATCAGTGTGCTCTCTAAAGGCTGAGACAGCCTCACTCCAAACACTTCCTTTCAAACCCCGGTGATATGAAAGCACCATATGGATTTTACAGAGCAAGGCCTTGATCATATATTCTCTTCTGTCAGCTGGAGGGATTTCATGCTTCAGCCAGCCAGTCTGTAACTGCATATCTCTCTCCCTCGCAAGTTATTAGTTTTCCCTCAGATCTGCTCGGCGACCTGTTTGTATGGGCATCCTTTGACCTATTTCAGTCAAAAATTACCATGTTAGTCTAACTAGAAGGTTTTGCTAATGCTATTCGTTTTGACAGAAACAAATAAGGGAGCATTTACGGCTCAGCAGATAGATTGGAAGAGATGAAAACCTCCCAGTGGACATAGCAATAGGCTGCTGGCATGATGAAATCTTTCCCTGACATAGCTGCAATGGGAACAGGATGTGTGATCAAGCCCTGAACATTAAAAAAAAAGGCATACCAAACCACAGAATATCTGCTTTGATGTATTCTTTCTGGGAAAGAAGCCGCATACATCCAATGTATAGTATATATATATACATACTATACTATATATATATAGTATATA
>VZSV01000001.1:20059298-20127623 GCA_013398735.1 Nothocercus julius | reverse complement strand
TATAAATATTATATATTTATATATTATATAAATATAAATAATATTTATAAATGAACTCAACCACCCTAAATTGGGAGCCAAATGATTCATAAGGCTTTAAAGCCAGAAGAGACAATAATGTCACCAGTCTGACTTCCTGTAGACAATGTACCTTGTATCAGTTGTTAATTGTGGGAAACCACATGCAAAATTCACATAGCACTCGGAAAGCTGGCTTGCATGCTGTTGAAACGCTCACTTGACTTCGTGAGAAGTGCAGAACACTCAGGTGAAAAACTTAATGTTTCAATTATTTGCCCATTTTGTTAAGGGTTTAATATAGTTAGGTTACATGTGTTCTGAATTCACGTATTTTCTTCAATTACCTGTTTTTGTAAAAAGCTCCAAATATGCAAATATTTGCACTGGTGATTTATAAAAAATTTTCATCTGCTCTATTGGTGTATTGAAATGAGTTATGAGCACTGGATCATGGAAGTTAAAGGTGAATATTAACCTGCTTAGTTGTACATATTTTAGCTCGTTTAGCACATCAGATACTGTATGTGAAGTATCCTGCTGTTCCAAGATCTCTGTAATACTGAGCACAGGAAGGAAGGTTAACAACTCTAGAGAATTTCTCTTTTTTGCTGTACTAGAACAGACTTTTAATGCAGTGTTCCCGCAGGTTTTGTTGTGCGAAAGGTAATGTTGTGGCATTTGGGCCTGAGTAAGAGAATTAACATTGCTTAGTCTTTTTAAGAAGTGCCAGGAAAGTGTTGGAGGTGGTGATAGAAACAGTGAGGCTGCCACTTTTTGCACGGAGCGGGATGCCGTTCCCTGCGTGTTCCTGGTGTTGTACCTGCGCCTGTTCCTCACTGCGGGCCGAACCTCTGGGTCTGAGTGACTGTGCTGGAAACCCCTGCAGTCGCCCCGCTACACGTGGTCAGAGCGCGACTGATACCGCTGCGCAGACAACATGCGGCCAGCCTGCAGCCTCTTACAGACACTGACTTTTTTTTGGCTTTAAATGTAAACCTGACTTTAGCAAAAACAAATTTAACAAGTGGGTAAGTGTGGAATAGACTAGCCACTGTTTTCAGTTCCTGAAGTTAGTGTAGCGGCCTAGACGTATGCAAGCTGTTCTGTCTGAAGCATATGGCCTGGTGTGTCACTTTTACAGATCCAGCATATTTTGCATTTTTTACAATATGACATATGGGTTGTGTTTCAAATTTTTAAAGTCCTGAAGTTCTAAGGAAATCTCGGTCTCTGCTGTCACCCGCAAGTGGGGGTTGGGAGCCAGACAAATCTGAAGCTCTCTTGTCTCCCTGGGCATCACGGTGAGGATGACAGTGAGGAAGCACAGTCTTGCATCTCCTAATGCAGCTCAGGGCTGTGAATGAGGTGGTCAGTGCATGGAGTCCAGGGGGTCTGCGGTCTGCGATTGCACTTTCTTGTCCTTGCTCTCCTCCAAATAAATGGTGCCCAAGAGCGGAGCTGAAAGGCTCTCTTGGTGATGTGAAAGCAGAATTTTGTACAGCTAACACGAATATGAAACTCAGCTCATAAATATTGTCAGCTGTTGCTGTAATGGCATATATATAGGCCAGTCAATCTTCCCATGGGTTTTCACAATGTTACCAGAACGTTACTGACCTTTATGGCCTGCGCACTGTGAATAAAAGTGGAGGAAAATTAACTAATTCTGCAAATGCAGACAGTATTCTAATGAAGTAATATATGACAACATATAATGGATCACCTTTAGCACAGCTTTATATAAAATTTTATGATAACTTAGCTTTGTGTAGCGTATCTACTCTCTGCACGTTGAATCTAAACCAGTTTGGCTTTGATGTTTGCCCTTCTCTAAAGTTAATATTCAACAATATAAAACCAATCTGAGATCATCGCATTCAGTAAAATGCCGGGCAGCTGGGAATATTTACAGGGGTTCACGATCAGAATTTAGAGATCACTTTCAGAGTTAATCATGTTAACAAATTTTGATCTGAAGAACACAGTCCTTATGAAATCAGTCAGATGGAATTCACCTCTCAGACTCAGAAACTTGACCAGAGTTAGTGGAACATTTTTGCTTCTGCTCAAAAAGTCTTATTTTAAATTTCATAATGAGAGAGTCATTTGAAATCTTGGTGTTTGAAAAAGTGTCATTGCTTGGGAAAATGTGCTTTTCATCTCTCCTACCCAGTGATAAGTCAACTTACTTGTTCAAAATAAGTATCAGGGGACACAGCCCTTTCACAGGTTTGAACTGGTCAAAGAAAGGCAAAGCAATCGAGGTTTGTAAGGTCTGTAGTAAAGCCTTGCATTAGGGGCATGTGGCAGTAGTTCTTGAAAAGGAGATTTGCTACGAGTCCTTTCATTAAATTAGATTTAGGACCTGTCTGCTTGTCTTTATAGGTAAAAGTGTAAAGGATGGCCCCCAGGTAGTATCGTTTAGAATATCATGTCCCTTTCGAGGATAGGCTGGGTTTCCGTATACTGCAGAACTCAAGGATTGTGACGGGCGGGAGCAGAGAGAGATGTTCATTCTTTCCCAGTGTACATATTCAATCTCTACCGCATAGTTAGGTTTATGTTGTTCTAGTCAGCCATTTCTTGGGCACTCAAAATGCAAGGAAATATCATTTTCTCCCTGAAAGTCATTAAGACGTGCAGTGCCAGAAAATTCAGCAGTACCCTTGCACAGTACAGTAGTTTGCAGCCTGGAGGGCCCTGGAGAGACTCACAGACTGCGGTACTGTACAGAATTAATTCCTCACCTACTCAGTCAGACATCCACTCCCATAGTAAAACATAACAGCTATTCTGCTCCAGCATGCCACATGGCAGGACAAGAAAAGGGAAAAGAACTATGTAAAACAGTGAAATATGAATATTGTAGCCCTTACGAAAAACATCACTAAATCGTCTGTTAATTTTTCAACTTTCTCATTAGAAAGGCTGCCTTGCCACTAGAGAATCCCCAGAGAGCTGACTGAGATCTTTTTTTCCAGATCAGATTTGGTCTTCTTTCACAATTATGAAATTGTGAAAATTTCACTCTTTGGAGAGATGAGAACTTATGAAGTGATGATGAATCATAGTCTGTGTGAGAGAGCCATTTAGGGTGTTGGGGAGACGTCCTAAAAGCTGTGAGGTATATCAGGGAAAGCTCGCCCATGTCCTCTTTCTTATTTGTATTTCCTAAAACTCTGTTACTGGCCGAAGGCAAGCTCTGGGAGAGATTGACTCCACCTCCTCTGTAAAGATTCTGATTTAAATTTCTGTTAAATATATTAAAGTACAAAAAATTCTAATATATGATAGTTGATATGCATTTGCATATTGCTACTAGGTAGCAATCTACTAAAATCTGGAAGTAATCTGGAAGTATGTCTCTCAGCTTTTTTACCTTTTTTACCTTTTGTATTTTAGGTAGTACAAAGAAGGAAAAATGAGATTTTTAAGTAAATCTGGATTCTGATAAAATACCTGACAAAAGTACAAAAAAAAAAAAAGGGGGGGGGGAAAAAGGAGTGCAATAACAAGTAAATGAAAGTACGAATCCTGTTATATTTATTATTAAAATAATATCTAAGCCTCCTTCACTGTTACAACTTTTACAGTTCTCAACTCTCATGCAATAATAGCTCCACTAAGTATTTCACATGTCCCAGCTTGAAGCTGGCAGATGAGTCCTATATCTTCTGAACCACAATGTTCTTTTTCTTAACACTTGTCTTTCTGCTGCTACAGTTCAGTGGCCTAAATATAGGATGAGAGTTAGAACCATGAAACATTTTGGACATTTTATTCTCAGTGAAGATGTACAAAATCTAAAGAAAAACTGCATTTTAGATTGGGCTGTAACTTTTAATAAACCTAATTCAGCAAAAGTTCACCATAAGACAAATGAACAAATAAACAGATTTGTGTAAGTGTTTCTACAATGGAAGGTTTCTTGGTATCTGCATGTTCTAAGACAATTTATTTTGGTATTTTTAAGATGTGAAATTTTTCATTTTTAAAAGGTAATAAAGATTTTCGGTGTCTAAATGAATGAAGCTAAAAGGAAGCAAAAGATCAAAAACACTTTAAATTCAAGTGAAACATTAAGTTATTGTAAAATTCCCCACCTCCTTTAGTTGAATTTCCCATATTCTATTTCAGTTTAACCTCAATAGATTTTAATTTTTCCAGTTTTTGATCCAGCGGAAGGACTTCCCTCCTGAAGACTTTGCTAGTGCAAGGTTTGGTTCCCCGCTTTGTCATTTTCTGTGTGTGTGTCTCTGGGAAAATCACTTTCCTAACATAAGAGTCACTGCTGTATATGGAAATAGAAACAACACTAGATGCCTATTGCACAGTGTTGTTAAGCTTTAAACAAGGTTTGAAAACAAGACTGTGTTTCTTCAGGGTTTTTCACTGAAGCATCAGAAAGAATTATTTTGTCAGCGGAACAGATAGTTTCTCAGCAAGATGCACTGACTCATTGACTTAAGATAAAACACTGGTAACTACAGCTTGGGCTGCAAGAGCAGTCAGTTGTTGTGGGAGTTCTGAGATGAGCCTTGCTGGGCGCAGTGTCAATGGTTTTGCTGGCTTTTAAAGATTAGTTAAGAATTATTCATCCAATAGGAAAAGGTTGACAAAATCTGTATTTTGCAAGCCAAAAGACAGAAAGATAAAACTGAGTTGAGGGACAGGTGCTTCCTGCTACAGTAGGGCTAACATCGTAATTGTTATGAATGTGAGTCGTTTCAGACCAGCAAGGATTCAGTGAATCAGAGCATCATTTGTCTATTTGTTGGAGGCACCTGGTGTAGCCATAAAATAAGGCTGGAGATGATGAAGAGGACAAAAAGAATCAGATTTGTTTTCTGAACATTTGTATATTATTTTAGATTTCATTTTAAGCCTGATTGACTTGTAGTTAGAATAGACATCTGTGTGTTAATGTTCATGAGTAATATACAATGCTGGCTCTTTTTTTTTGTTGGCCCCTACAATTCAGGAACAGATTTTCACAGCTACTAGGAACCCACACCTCCCACTAACATCACTGCTCTTTCCTGCTTCCCTAGTAGAAGCTAAAGTCAAAGAGAATGATGTTATATTTTCTAACTATGTAAAGAGAGGCATATGCAGTTAAATATACTACAGTTTGTATACCAGAAAGACGAAGGAAGCCCTTTGTATGGATAATACAAAGGAATTAATGTATGTGCAATTTGCCACAAAGTACAAGCGATCAAAAAACAAAAAAGAGTAATACTGAAAAATTAGTGTGATCTTGTATACAGAACATTTAGATCTAGTCTCATCCCCTAAATTACATAATGTAAGGGAGGATCTACTACTGATTGTAGAAGAAGATATGAAATTTAATGTCTTAAGACTAGAGTGTAGTGTTTTTGTGCTGGTTCATGGTAATATTTAGCACAGGTACAGCAGAGTGCTCGGCAGTCCTAATAATGGCACCACCTGTCCTCAACTCTTGGCCCTTCCCTCTCCTGTCCCCATTAACAATCTTGTCTTTCTTCAAAGTGGGACAACATCAACGAGAGAAATTGAAAGTATCTTACAGAGAATTTTTTTTGGAATAGTGGTTGAGAAGATCTAATGTTTGGCCTAGGTAAGGCAGAATATAAATTTAAACCTTGATTGTCTACCTATCAGAGAATGTCTTAACCATTGCTTCCATTAACCATCCCGCCCAGATAAGATTCCAAACTTAACAAGCCCATCCCTCCCCTCCTCAGACTCAGCTGGGAACAGAGCATCTGCCTGAGACTTTCTTTCCTGGGTCTTTGGCAGGTTCTTGCTTCTCTGTAGTACCGATGGTTGGCAGGTTGGGCACTGAGAACATGGGACAGCTGTTTTCAATTCTTCTTCTTGGCACCTCAGACTACATCTATACTCATAAATTAAACATTCCCAGGACTGCTCTCAGCACTGAGGCCAGCTGGAGTGGAGCATCCCACATCCGTACTATTGCACTCTTTCCCCTTCCAACAAGGATGACATCATCCAAACTGCCTAATAGGAAAAGTCCTTGGCTCTGGTAACTCCCAACTGCGCACAGCAATTGTTTGGGAGAGTTACAGGTGACCAGAGCCAGAACTACATCAGAGACTTTTTCTCAGCATAGGTGATGATGTCCCAATGGCTGGGAATGCTCCCTGCATCATCTGGATAGAGATGCAGTTATGTCATTCTACTCCAGAAACAAAAAGTCGTTGCAAGGAAAGTCCTCCTTTTTAGCCCTGTTCTAAGTATGCTCAGATTTCCTACTGTCTGATAGGGATTAGATGGCAAACATGGTGTTCCCAAATTTTATATTGAGCCTCTCAGGAGAGAAATTTCTATTAAGACAAGCTTGGCAAAGTGACAAGTAACTGAAAGGACCTGAAAACAAGGTCGTATCTGTTTATTCAAACTGGCACTCCATTAATAGACATGTTACAGTTGTATGTTTGAATATGTAAAATACCATTTTTCTGAAAGGCTTCATTTTTAAGTCTATCAGCAAAATTTCCAGTTGCATTTTTTGCACCTGCAGCTTATGGTACAAATGCGGATCTGCATACTTGTGACTCATGAGTTTATTGTTTGTGAAAATTATGTAGTTGGGACTTACAAGTACTAAATGTTAGTGTATTACACTCTCCTCAAGATGAAGAGTTTCTGTGATTCATTAGTTTCATCTAGTTGTGCAATTTCACAGCTTGTGCACAAAAATGGAAAATATTAATTAGCAATTTTCTCATTGTTTGTTTAAGAAAAAGCTTTACAAAATACTTGAAACCTGCTCTCAGGTTTCCCTCTGTTTATTCCAATGTGCAGAGGAAATAAGTTAATAGTGTTAGATAATAGTGCTAGAAAGTATTAAAAAGATTGAATATAGATATCTAGCCTTGGGGAGTAGAAATTAGCATGTTTTTAATTGATTACAATATTAGGGAAAACATTCCTCAAAGAGAAAATTAATTTTAGAGTAGCATATTTTGACAAGCATGTGAGCCAATTTAAAAATCTGTGATCGACTTAAAAAGGATTTTAAAGACCTGTTTCTACCAGCCTAAAGAACTAACACTGTCTTAAAAACATGTTTTCTCCAGAATTTATTCACACTCTATATACAAATCCCCTAAATCTTTTGACCTTTTATTATAGAGCTTTGAGGCCCCAAATTTAATCTCAGTTACACGGGTGTGAATAGAATAATTCCTTTGAAGATAACATTTGCCCCTAATATCTACCAGTGTCCCTGAGAGCAGAACTGAGCATACAATGCCCTTGTCTAAAAGAAAAAGCCAATTGGCTTCAAACTGGGAACACTAAAGGACGACTTGCTGGGAAGTCTAATCAATGGCACCTGAAGCACTGAGTGGAATTTTTAAATGCTTGTTAATATTACTTTTTCCTTCTTTCTCCCTTTTGTATTTTTTTAAGGTTCTTCTCTAATTGGCACAAGTGGATTTCTATCAGTTTTTACATGATTACATTAAAGTGACTTAATCTCACATGCAGCAGATAAGTTGGGGAACTGCTGTTGGGAAAGCCAACTGCAGCTTGGCAAAGCTGCTAGCTTAATTTGCTTTTATTTCATAAAAACCAAAAACCAAAACCAAACCAAAACAAAAACCCACAAAGAATTCACTTGAACTTGCTTGTTTATACACAGGTGCAGGAGTCTTCATTTATTTCTGAAGGAGTAGGGGCTGAAATACAGCTGTGCATCTTCTTCAACGCCAGGAACTTTCCTGCAGTCCGGATGCGTGTGACTTGCCATTTCATGCCCCGAAAGGCCTACACTCCCTCTGTTATCTTCTGCGAATCCCAGTTGACTTCTCCTTTGCCCTATATAGG
Source organism: Nothocercus julius (assembly GCA_013398735.1). Taxonomy (NCBI): domain Eukaryota; kingdom Metazoa; phylum Chordata; class Aves; order Tinamiformes; family Tinamidae; genus Nothocercus; species Nothocercus julius. Next base: position 20,119,763 of record VZSV01000001.1, on the reverse strand, counting down.
GAGAGATGTAGGTAGCTCACACTGGTTGTCCTGAGACCTGGTAAAGAAAGGAATTCTGTATACAGTCAACGTATCTAAACAAAGTCAGCGTCAGTGTTACCTTCTGAAGAACTGCACTGCAAATCCCAAGCAAGTCCAAGGAGTTATCCTATTCCTCTGTGCTAGACCTTGAAAGCTGTCAAATAGGAGCATGAATTCCTACAAGGACAAGCACAGAAACTGCTGCCCTTTCTCAGAAAAAAAGGGAGTCTCATTTAATCTAATTTAAATTAGATTTTAAATTTAAAAATTACAAGACATCAAAGATAACTGGTTCCTTCATCATTAATATGCAGTCCTAACAGGTCTGTACCTGCTAGGAAAAATGATGCGCTGAGAAGTCAGAGAAGTCAAAGGGAGTTGGCTCAAGGCATAAGTGGAATGAAAGGCAAGACAAGGTTGGAGCAAGGTAGAGAGCTGGGATGAAGACTTTGGAAAGCCAGACTTGCTACTCCTTGCTGTCGCTGGACATCAGTGCATGGGTGATAAGTGTGAGAGAATGACAACTGCTATATAAGAAGACTACCTGCTTAAGATACTAGTTGTCTGGGCTCTTCAAGACGCTATGAAAACCCATACCAGGCTTTTACTGCTCCCTCAGCCATCTTACTTGTGAACACATGCCTCCTTTGCCTTGTTTCTAAAGTTGCTTGTATAAAAATGAGTGTAATTTAAAAAAAAAAATATATTGTTACTTTTGGACGTCTTAATCTACCAAGTGCAGGAGTAAGTACTATACACATACATACTGGATATTTTGATAATAAACAAATGTGAACTTGTTCTGCTGGCTGGCTGCATGTTGTATCCAGTCCAGAATGCACGCTTGGAGTGGTGGTTACTGAAAGGTAGAGAATGTTAAGTTCAGGTGCCTGTCAGACTGCTAAGGCTGTACAGATTCTGGATTCAAAACCAAATGGCTTGCACTAATACAGAATGAGCAAAAGGGTAAAAATATGCTAATTTCATGTGTAGCGCCTGTCCCAGAGATTTTACAAATGAGTTACAGAAGATGAAAAGCAGCATATGAGGCATAGAGATTGAGAAAGGAAATATCTAATTCAAGGTCACACAGCTAGCTATTGGTAGAATTGGGAGTAGTATTGGGAAGTAGCATTCATGTACAAGGCCAAAAGTCATCTTAACTGCTATGCTTTAAAGTCTCTTTTAACTCAAGTACAAACAGAGTTTTGCTTCTTGTAATTTTCACAGAAAGCAAATCAAAAGATTTGAGAATACAATTGAAATGAAAAATCTAATCAGAAATTGTCAAAATGTTTGCAAGTAATTGTTCATTACTCATCTTGATGAAGTCAATTGTCTTGTCAACTATTCAATTGTATCTGTCTTCTTTTTTAATCCAATGAGATCAAATACAATTTGGTAAGATAAGTATGCAATAAAAGACATCCTGACCTTGGTCCTCAGAGCCTCATTTTATAAAAAGTAACAATGTTCTTTTTTGATTAATATATTCTTATAGTAAATAATACATAAATTACATTTTGAGTTGCAAAAGAACTATCTCTGTGTTCATTTGAAATTCAGAAAACACACAGATTATGCTTTCAGGTGGCAAAAGCTCCAGGATTCCCTGGATGTCTTTTGTGTTACACAGTCTTGTAGAGTGCTAAGGGCTGACAGATGCTTATCAAACATTCATGTAAACACTGCTATCAAAGCTGGGCTTTCTGCTACTGGCTCCACACAAGAGGGTCAGCAAGGAACATAATTAAAGGAAGGCCAAAGATAGAAATGTCATGCCAGCAGCCTTTGTTGTAGTAGAGGATTCACACAATGTCTTATGCAGTGGACAATGATAGTGCTAGAATAAAAAGAGAAAAATATAGAAATTAAGGTTTAATGGTGAATTTTTTTAAGTATTCACATATTTTAGAATGTAAAGCACAATTTCTCCCAAGCTACTTAAATTCGATTTTTCAAAACATCAGCAGAAATGTTTAAGCAAAAGAACTTTGCACTCCCAAACCTGACTTCAAGCTTCTGAATCATAATTAATGTTAATGAACAAATTTTTATTAACAGTAACTTCTAAATACTTAGTCTGTCTGCTTGTCAAAAGACAGCAGATGAAGAATAAAGAAAGGGATAATTCTTAAGGTGCTGAAGCCACATTCAAAGCTAATTTCAGGGTACTCGGCGCTAGCACCGCAGAGGAAGTCAGGCACTGCAGCAGTGAGCAGCGCTGTGTGTTAGCAGAAACCACAGTGCCACTCCAGGCATGAAATCTCCTGCTAAGCAGAATTAAGGAAAAGCAACTAACCTCTATTTTCAGATGCAAGTGGGTTGAGCATTCTGCTGGTAAATCAGGCTTTTGAAATTGCTTAGAAGCATCTGTCTTAACCCCATGAAGTCCATGATCGCAGTTTTCTTCAGTTCAAGAGTTATTCATTCCAGACTTTACATTAAAAAACAGAAAGATAAAGCATTGTCCAGTGCATAGGAATGTCACTCAGAATGTTCTCATGACCCTAATTTTTTTTTTCATCTACAAAACTATAAATAAATAATCTAGTCCTCAGATTTTAGAATATCTTTGAGGTTAAAGTAATTCAGAGTTTAATTAGCATCATTTTTAATTGGACTAGACAATAAGAGAACATGAGAATGAATTCAGAGTCCATTTAATGTAAAATATATTTTTAAAAAGCAGCATAATAAAAGTTCACTAAACACTAGGCTTTCCAATACTTCCACTTTCTTTTTTCTTTTCCAAGTCAGTGACCGCTTGGACGCAGTCCTGAGCCACCTGCTGTAGGTGACCCTGCGTGTGCAGGGGGGTTGGACTAGATGATCTCTAGAGGTCCCTTCCAACCTTAAGCATTCTGTGATTCTGTGATTCTATGACTATTCAGTTACTCCATATAAAATATCATGACTTCCGTTAGAGGGGAAAAAATCACTACGCACCCCCAAATTTCCATTAAAACGGTGTGCTAAAACATAAGTTTGGAAATTGGCAACCCAGGTTTCCAATCTCCTCATTCTGCATCATGTAGTCCAGGGACTCTTGAGGTGCTAAGCTTGAGTGAAATTTCTGTCATGGTTAATTAGTCTATAATGCTTTCGGTAGATTTTTTCAGGTACTTCAGTTTATTAGGTGAAATATCTCTAGTTTACATATCACTTTTTGCAGAGCCATTTGGATTCTTTCTTTGAATTCAGGTAATGTTGTTCTCATTAGTTTCTGAGAATAGGTATGAGTAGAGAAAGGAGGAGCTCAGAATTAGGCCTTTGGGTGGAAATAGAATGGAGAAAACATTAGTAATGAGCATAGATTGCTTAAATCCCCTCCCTTTATTTCTTCTCTATAAACTGTACAGTGCTGTACATTATTTTGCCTTACAATATCTTTTTTTTTTTTTGGGTATATGGCAATACAAATCCTACATCTAAACATTTGTAAAGGTATGTCAAAAGGTCTAATACACTTATGTTACTCAGACTGATGACTACTGTAGTTATCGATCTATCCTTTTTTATGGAGATTCAAAATAATTTGTTACTTATTTAGAAAGGAAAAGGAAGTGAGTGCCAGTAGTATCAGAAGCAAATAAATTGAAGATTAGTATCACCTACAAACTTACAAGTGACAACCATATGTAATATCTTATCTTTCCTATTTTCATGCAGTATCAGCATGAACAATTGTAGCTCTGGCAGCAAATATGCAGGAATTAACCATGAAGAAGAGACTAGCAGATGAGCCACCTGCTTAAAAAGTATTAAGGGAAAGGCTAAAAAAAAAAAAAAAAATCTAAAAGCAATCTAACCATATGAGTTCTCATTGTAATTTATTTGGAATTGAGAATTTGGGAAGATATTTCTGAGTCATGAACACTCTACGTAAATGAAAGTAATGAAAGTGATGTTGGAATGATGCTTCAGATTAAGAATTGCAGATAATATCCAAACAATACCTGTTGGTTTAACACCAGTACATGAGACGAGGACTTCGAAGACAAATAAGCTTGCAGTTAGTCTTTTTGCTTCTCCTTTATAACAGCATTGGAAATATCTTCTGCTAAATGGTAGAAATGTTATAAGTCAGAGGAAAGTGGCTCTCAGCAGCAGCAGTGGGGAGTAGAACTATAGCTGTGTATTTTTTCAAGTACTACTGTGCGTCATACCAGACACATCCACTTTCTTGTTGTTGCCTGGCTGTCTGCCATCCTCTACTACATTTTCTATAGTAACACAAATCCAACTTTACAAGTACCTATAACAGTCTCCTTAATCCCTCTCAGTCTGGCAGACCGATGCCAAGAGGAGAAAATAAATAACCAACTGGGCAAATAATGTTTGAGAGGATGTCTGAACATGACAAGTCATCTAACTCTGCAGCAAGCAAGCTAAGTCATTGAATCTATAGGGCTTTTAAGGAGGGAAAAACTTCTTAGCTGGGATGACATATAAATAAAAATGTCTTTCTTACTCTATGGCATGTAGGGTAATAAACATGACTGTATTAACTTCATAGTTTTACTCTGAAATCACTTTGTTTCCGGTGCAAACATACACAGTAAAAAGGAATTGTCAACTTTTAAGTTGTAAAATGGTTTTAAATTGCATTCCTGCATTTACAGGGGCACATACTTGGTGAAAGTTGTAGATTAAGAGCACAGTAATTGTGCATATGAGATGTGAAAGAAAGAGGGTGAAGCTGGAATACATTGTTAAGTTTACCCATATGCCCTTTCCACAGTGTTTACAGTTTCACAATGTAGGCTAAATATATATGTAGTGAAGGATGAAGATTTCAACATGAACTGTTGAACTAGTAAAGAAAATATTTTTTCTATTTTGTATAAAATTGGATCAGATAAGAAGGAGTGCCTTATAACTTCAATGCTTGCTGTTAGTCCCCACGTATGGATGCTCTATCCCTTGGATAGATAGGCATATTTTATATATACATTAAACCATTGATTTAACAGCAAAAAAAAAAAAAAAAAGTCATTGCTTAGTGGTCTGTAATAATAGAAGAGCAAAAATAAAGTATTGCAACTATTAGAAACGTTTGAAAATGACACCTCCTCCACCTCCTCCTCCTTTTCTTCCCTCTTCTTCTTTTCTTCATAGCAGTGATTTATTAATTTAAATAATATTATCAGATAAAATTAGCTCTTGTGTAAGAGTGATTATTTAAAATAGCTTTTTTTTATAATGGAAATTTCACTTTAAGCTTGTGGAAATATTTCTCTGGATGTTCCATTTGGAACAGGTTTTTAAGAATATGAGGTGTGATATAAGACACATTTAAACTGGAGTATAGGTTGTCCTTTAAATAGTGTCCTGAATGGGCTAGTGCTGCTCAGAGGATTAATTCAGTACTCAAATAGAGGACAGGCAACTCTGGGGTAACTAATAGCTCTTCATAATATATTGTGAGGGTGATTACAACTCACAACCTGGGCATGAGTCAAGACTACCATGCTGGTGTGAAAAAGATGCCTTTGTAATATGTAGGAGCCCTTTATTTTCCTGTTATAGAGCACTGGATTTCAAGTAAGATATAAAAAAGTTAAGAGAATCCTGAGATAAAGACTAGATGAGGTATACAGAAAGATTGAAAGAATATGAATTATTTAGGACAAAGAAGAAGTGGGTAGGGAGAATTATTATGAGGATTATACATTAATTTTGTTGAGGAACTGTACTGAACTTTATAGTATTTAGGATTGTGTATTTTATTTGCTTTGTATTTTTCTCTTACCTCTTTCTCTTTTTCTCTTTTATACTGTTTAAAAATAATAATCCTAACTTTCAGAAGCTGAAAGAATCTGTGAATTAATACTGCTTAGAAATGATCTAACTCTAGGTCATTACTTTGTCTTAATTCCTTATAATAGAATGTAATATGATGTTGCAAATAATTGCCAAGGATGGGTGGACATAGGCTGTACTTGCCTATGAGATCAACCAGTCAGCATGTGAACCCACCATTAGGTTCTACTGCTGGGGCTGAAATATAAAGCAAGAAAACAGGCCTAAATATGACACAACTATTAGTGTTTAAAAACCATGCATGGGTTAATAAATATGTAAGTGGCAAACATATTCATATTTTAGGATATTTTTTCATAGAAGGAGGTAATAGAATAACATCCCTAATTGAAAGAGCTTAAATATTCCCTCCTTTCTGACTAGGTCTTGTGCCAAGCTGAAAGCAGCTGAGTTCTCAGTTTAGTCCCATTATTTGTAATGAACAGATCAATCAGTTCTGCTCAAGATTGCTCTCCCAAGTAAAGAGAAAGTCGTTAAAATGTCAGTCCGTTCTCCTTGATTCTGTCCCAGTCTTCTCTGCTGATCTTGCAAGAAAGAGTTTCCAAATACAGACAACTTTAATGAACAGTTCTATTTGATCAGAACTGGTCTGAAGCCATCTTTTCTGTTCACACAGATGACCACAGTGTAAACAGACCTTGGTTGTACCTTCTCTAAGCTTATGGGAACCTGGTTTGATAGCATAGATGAGAAAGAGTCACTACACAAGGACCAGCTTTGCCCTCCCTTCAGCTTCTCAGCAGAATATTTACAATATGACAAATCTTTTGATTGTATTACATGTGACAGTTGCTCTTATTTATGCATGTCCTTTTTATATTGAAAGCAAAGAAGATACTACAGTCCATTTAACAGAGTCCAATGATGTTTCATCAGCTATGGATGAGATTTATGCAGAACAGTGGCAAAACATTCTGATGACATTGAGTGTGAATCATTTACAGACAAGCCTAAATGTGAACAAAATATAGATTACAAGATACCGAGAGACATATTGCTATGTGAGTGCTCACCAATAATTATACATGAAAGTGCATGCTTGATAATGGCTTATGCAAAATGGCATAGCCCTTCATGAGCTGAGCAACTAGATGTGCTGACACTAGTAAAACTGCTGCATGACTTTGCTTCTCTCTCTCAGATCAATCCAAAACCATTTTTTCCATCATTTTTTTTTCTCATAGCAAAACATCTCATTACCTATATACATTGTATTGATTAGCAAGTGCGGCTGTTTTCTGTGTTTCCTTCACATTTAATCTCCAAGAGGCTACTGTTTTAATAGAATTCACTTTAAGAGGAAAGTATTCATTATGCAAGCAAGACAATACTGATAAAGAAACATCTCTTCATTAAAAATCTTAAATCAGAGGAAAGACTATGTGAAGCTGATACTTTCTTGTGATGTTGGAAAGAGCCCCGAGTGATCTTTCTCTTTTTTTTAAAAGGAGTTCTCATTTATCCCACTGAGACAGATAAATGAGTTTCACCCAGCTACTGAAAACTTGAGCATTTTACTCTAGACCTCAAAAACAGAGGTCCTCTTTGTTCTGTATATGTATAAAAGGTCGGATCCAAAGCACAGTGGGAGCCTTTCCTACTGATATCCGTGTATCCCATGGCATTTCTGTTAAAGGACGTGCTTTTATGTCATCAAAATGTCTTCAGTCAAAAGTTTTCTTCTCTGTGTATCCTATGCAATATGTATACAGCTGATATTCATACTGCAGTCGCTGGACAAAAGTTTTCCAAGTTGGTTAAGGACATTTTCACTCCCACGGAAATGGTACCTATTCCTGTTTTACATGGTGTGTTACTTGGGTGTTAAGACCTCTCTCATGACTCTCCTACCTGTTTTGTTTTGAGTCACAGCTTGGTTTTATGCTTACCTTTAAGGAGCACTGAATTTCAATGTGGTTCTGAAATTTTTATATGACTTTTGAGAATTGAAAATGTGGGAGCAGCAAGTGAGTAGATGCAGACAAATTTTTCACCTTGGCGTATGAGCACATGTAAGCATTGCACGGTGCTTAAAGGATGTTGAAAAAAAACGTTAAGAAAGGATTGCAAAAGCCACCTCAGACAAAAGCTTCAGGGGTATCTTACAGCGGTGACTTGCTTAATTTTGTGAGGAAGGAGATTGAAATGTGACTCAGTTGCGGTGCATAATTAGATTCAGAGGAGTGACTGGCTAGTAAACAGCTATTAAACCTTGCAGAGAAATGCAAAACAAGAACCAGTGACTGGAAAGTGAAACCAGAGAAATTAAAAACAGATTAGGTAGGACTGTTTTTTCCTTTTGAGAGCAGAGTGAGTGAGTTACTGTGGAATAAGTCACCAAGAAAGGTGACAGCTTCTTCCTAGACTGGTAACTTCGGATTAAACCTGTTTAACTTGCAGGATGATACAGTTTATTCAGAAGTAACTGTGATTTAGTCAAACATTAGTCGCTGAGTTCAGTGTAGAAGTAATGAGATGAATGTAATAATGCAGTGGGACAGATTGAATGGCTTTTGCTGGCTTTAAACTCTATTAAGCTGAATACTGCAGCTACTTGGAAATGTATGCCATAATTCTTTTAAGTATTATGGTTCACTTTATTTTAACCTTCCTTTAATTTTCATTAGATATTGTTATTTAGTTTTCAATCAGGACTTCCAGAGGCTTCCAACTGAATATGTTCTTGAGAAGAAAAATGTATTTTTGGTTGCTCTAAGCTAAAGAAAAACATCCTCTGATGGGCTATTTCAGGTCTTTAAGTTTAGATATTCTGGTGGGAAGAAAAACTTGTTTATCTAAACATGATATTAAAGACACAAGATATATAGTCTAATTGGCCAGTGTCATAGTTTTCTAACTGAGAAATGGCAGAGATGGACAGGAATTCGCAGTATTCGACAGGATCAGGCAGTATTCACTGGCCCAGCACGCGAGGCTCCGGAGTGCCCTAGTGGCAGGCAGCTTGCATGGCAGCCAGCAATCTGAGTCCCTGGAGTGGCTTTGTGTAATCGCTCTTAACATAGGGTGCTTAATTTCAGCCTATTTCTTTACCGTTGCCCTTTTTTTTCCATCTTGTCCTCTCATAGGACACAGTTGAGGTGCTTGAGAAGTAAACCCCATAGTAGAAAAATAAAATAAAATGTTGCAGGAAATAAACCCGCGAAAGTTATTATTTTAATCGCTAATTTTGCAGTATAGTCTTCCTTTCAAGTTTGATTTCTTCTAATAACAAAGTATGAACCCTCATTAAGTAAATCATTCATTGGCATTCCCTACTGAGTGTTCCTAAGGTTTTCGTATGAAATGTACAGCAAACATTTTAAAGTTTTGTATTCCTTTATCTGTTTGAAAAGAGTGCTACCATTTCAACCCAGCTGTTGTCAGCATAGTTTGTCTTGGGTTGAGTCATAGCGGTGTAAAACGGGACATTAAAGTATAAACATCAACATCTGTCTCTGACAGAGAATTTTCTGATCTAGTTAATTAACTAGCATGGATGTATTTCAAGAAATTGATTAGTTCTGTCCTATAAAATATCTATGAAGTTTTTACCACATGAAGCCAGATTCTCAGGTTTTGGATGTGTGAAATTGGATTTAGATTGTACATATGTAGCAGGGGGATTTTCATCCATTATGAAATCTGCTGTGTACTTCTTGTGCTGAAAGTCATTATGGCAGCCTCTGTCTAAAGCACCACACAGAAATATTCCACTCAAAGCATTTTAAATGGAATATTTTTTTCTCCAAGTTATTTAGTATTAGCTCGTTGTTTCTGATTGATGATACAATGTAATACATCAGCATCTCTCTGCAGCACCCTCCATATAATCTGACATATTTTTATATAATGCATATAAAACAGATTTATACTTTATTTCTGTGCTCTGCATATTATGCTCTTTAAACCAGACTATACAATCCTTAATGGTTTCTATAAAGGAACATAGCCTCTTCTACCTTGACCTGTATTGTGGGGATTCTGTTATACTGCAGGAATGTAATTCTTTTAAAGAGACTATCCAGTAATTTGTGACCAGATGCCATCATGCACCTTTCTAAAAGACTTGCAGTACAAAGAGAGATTTATTATGTGATTATAAGGAAAGGCAACAGCTAGTCTGTCTACTCCTGAAAGACAGTGCTCCTGCTTTTCAACTAAGGGAGAAGCTTTGCAAGTTCAAGCCTGCACCAGGACTGTAGACCTCACATTCACTGCCGTCTGAACCATGAACTAGACAGCTTCCTTTTCAGTGGCTTTTTTTCTTTTTCTTTTTCTTTTTTTTTTTTTTTCTTTTAACTTTATTTCTTTCAGGTCTTTGAATGGCAGCTAGGAGATGGAAAGTGTCTGTTCTGGGGCTGGGACTGGTACATTTTCCATAAGAAGATGCTATACGCAAGAAGGTGAAGTGGCAGTTTTTTCCATCTTTAGCTGCTGCACTCATTCCGAGGTGCAGAAATGATTTTTTCAGTCATATCTTTCAGTTATACCAGCCCCACACAAATGTTAAAATGCTCAGAAATGTTTTTCACTTTGGCTGAGTGATCCAGAATTTTCACATTTGTTGTACTCCTCTGGGAAATGAGGATCTTGCAGACAGACCAGAGGACTAGCTGTCTGATTTGGACCCCAAAACATGCCTTTTCTCTGGGAAAAGAATTTGTCTTGGCTCACAAGAAATGCAGACAGAACTGGGGAGCCAGGAGTAGGTCCTCGGTTGTGGAGGGCTTCCCCTCTGCTCTAGGCTGACCCATGCTCCGCGGGTCACGCTGAGCGATCTCCCTACCCAGCAGAGCAGAGGGAGTAAAGCCGGGCTATGTGATATTGCAGGCTGGTGAGAAAGCTCTGTTAAGATGCAGATCGTGTGTTACCCTGGGGGGATGGCTGTGCTCATGCTGCTGCTGCCACAGCTCTTAGGAAGACAGGTCAGGAGTCGCTGAGCAGCACCACACTGTACCGTGTACACATACCACGAGAGCATGCCAGGATATCCAGAATATGCCGTAGATGCATAGATGCAAGTATTTTTATTTGAAGCATGACCTAAATTGTAACATGCTTTAGGGAGTGTTTTGACTAAATATTATTCCACTGATAAATGCCCATTACTGAAAAACAACCCTTTTCAGAATAAGGATTATTTTCAATGTATTTCCAGTCGAAAGACGTTTTACTGTCCATTTCATCTAGTTTGATATCTTTGAAAGGAAAAATTGCATTAGTTAGCTTGGCCAAACTCACGTAGAAAATCAGTGAAAATTTTTGAAAAAAGGTTTCTTTACCTTGACTGTAGGTGCCAGATGACTTGCTTACTCGTTCATTCTTTGTTCTAACTGAAAGAATCTTGTGATGAAAGTTGATGTCATTGACAGTATTGGTGAAAGTATTACAATTTGGCTTTGCTGGAGCCGTGTTTTCACCCAAATGTATTACTTAAATATAATTAAATTTACATTATCTGATTAAGGGTATGTGTCATCCAGCCTTGTACTTCCATATGTGAAAATCATTTTCAAATATGTTTGGCATATAAATTATGAGAAACTATTATCACAAAAATCTCTAGTGTGAATAAGAAATATAGCATATACTCAAAGTAAGATACAAATTCATATGTTTAGATAAAAATTCTATTTTTTCAGCATGTGGATCAATATAATAACAGAATATATTTGTTCCCAAGTGGTGGAACCAAACATTTCAGAAAGCAGAGAGGAAGGCAAGAAAATACCTTTCATCACCATGTTCCGTGTGTGTCCTTAACCCCCTATCTGTTCTAATCCTTATCTACTAATTCTTTCCTAATTGACAATTGTAGTGAGGACTCCATCAATAAAGACTTTTGCTTACTCAGAAGAAGAAGTATTCATTATAAATTAAAGTGTTCTAGACTGAGGTGATCAAAATCCATGGATGCAACAGCTGAGTAACTGAAAAATCAATTTGGAGATACAGTATTTCTTAGGGTTTGTTTACTCTTCACTGGAAATTGTTATCTAAACAAGAAGCCTTTATGAAGATGCTGGTTTGAGAAGCTGTTGGCTTAGCTATAATTAAGAATATATGAATATAAGTTTCTTCATTTGTCTGTAAAATGTTTGCGAGGCTAACAATATATTTAAAATATATTATAAACCTCATAGAGATATGAATGTTGGTTTTGAAAAGACAGCTCATAAATCAAAGCGGGATTAATGGGACATTTCAGACATTCATTTCATTAAAACTTCATATATTGCTTTGAATTTTCATCAGATGTCCCTTTAAAACTGACTGAGCCATATCTCAATCTGTGTAAACTGGTGTCCTCATTCACTTGCCCCCTTTTAAACTGACAACAATTCATTGTGCGCAAAAAAGGATCCATTATTGACAATGCCTACTGAAGCTGTTTAAATGTTTAAAAAATGTGTTTACAATGTGGCTATTCTTCTTATTCTTATGGTGTTGGTTGAGTTGGTAATGACATTTTTGGCTAAGCTTATAATGTTTTTTAATTTTGACGAAAATAGCTTAAGTGTTCTTTGAAGAGGACATTAGGGAGAAATATTTCTCCTTTTCTGGAAATAAATCACATCGTTTTGTTGAAGAAAAATAGCATTTTCATATTTTAACCAGCATCTTTGTACTGAGGAGCTGGAGAAGTAGAAGACAGGGTCAACATGAGGTCAGAGAGCTGTTTGGTTGTCTGTGTGAAGGACACCTATCTTTGGCTGACTTACAAGCTTCTGAAAAAAATGTCATTTGCACATGCTAAATATGTGCTTGTGAGTGTCTGCCAATGTATTCTCTGCTGATGCCATCTGCATTGAGCATGTGGCAGCACAAGGAGACGCTTCGTGGCTTTCAGGGTCCGTTGAGGTTATGGGCAGAGAAAGCAGGACCAAGATGACTCCCTCCTGTGCCTGTAGCAATGTGCTTGCTCTTGCCCAGTCACACTGCTAGAAAGGCAAGCTGAAACATATGGAAAAATCCAAATGTAGGGATACCTGCGTACACAGCTTCTTATCAGCCCCAACAACTTCTACTCATGCACACATATATGGCATTGACTACAGTTCAGGACATTATATAAAGCTTTCTCTTTCCACTACTGTGCATATATGGTCCCAATTCAGAAACCACTAAGGTCAAATAGAGCATTTCTGTCGATGTCACACTGGCCATAGGTCAAATTATAAGATGGGAGGAAATTAATGAATCTAGTAATTTGTACAACTTACTTTATCTTTGATTAATAAGAACAACAGATTGCTAACCTAATGAGATAACTGTATGTATTTTTTACATAAATAACATTTCAAGAAATGAATCAATATTTTTAGTAAATATTGTGATACAAGGTATCCTATTTGTTTTAGATTTGTACCTTTCATGATATTTTCTTTTTATTGCTGGTTTTGTTTCATGCAGTAAATGTCAGCAATGTGCAACCTAAAGTAATTATAGGGAGACCGATGGCATGTTTTCTAGGAGTGGAAATGGCAAAAGTATTGTGTCTTCTCATCATTTTTCCCTCAGTCAAATGCTGTTATTTTAACAGGACATGTTGACACTTTCATGGGGCTAAAAGTGAGTTTGTACTATAGTGCAGTTAGGATACATTATGATACTGAAAAATGCTGATAATACAGGTTATGATGTTGAGAAAAGCTGCTGTGAGCCTTCGATGAGAACAGATAATAAATTAGTTTCTTCTTCATGTTCATATATATAATTGGTAAATGGAAGAAAAAAATCCAGAATTTGGGGCCCTGGAATTTCAAAATCTTAGTATCCGCTGCTTAATCTCTGCAGCTGTAGAAGTGCCGTATACTGGATCACAAATATAAATTGATGTCTCCTTTGCTAGAAAGGAGAGCTACCATTTAAATAATCTGACTATATATCTCACATTCCCAGATCCAGTCTTGTCTTTCTGAGGGGACCAGAGCACAAGCCTGTAGCATATTCAACACAGCTGTGAGCAACAGATATGCTCTGTGCATTCTTCCTCTCTCCAGGTCCTATGTGTTTGCTTCATCTCATCTCTCCTCCAGTACTGTAAACTCAGTCCAGTTTTTCCTTTTCCTACTTTCTACTTTCTGTTTTCCTACTTTGTACTCACCTACAGAAACTTAGCAGCATTTTTTTTCACCCTGAGCTTTCATTTCCTTCCTGTATGTGGTAATTCAGCATTGTGGTCACATTTTTTGTTTAGTTTGAAGCAGCACTCTGTCCTTTGATTCATTCCTGTCTTCCCTTTTACTCCTATGCCCAGAGTTCCTCTTACCCACATCTGCCATTGTTTTTTGTCTTTCTACATTATGGTCTTTTTATTTGGCCAAGTAATACTTCACCATCTCCTGAGCTTCTGTTCTTCCATCAAGCTCCCTTCTTGCAAAATTCATGAAGATACAAGATTTCACTGTTTTCAAGGCCCATGAAAATCTGTAGAAAGACTTGCATTAATTAAAGTGGCTTTGGATGGAGGCCATATTAATATTACATGTGAAAAAAAAAATGTTGTCCAGTGATATTCTGAGCTGAGACTTCTCAGCTGTAGAGGCACTACTTACTCCTTCTCATACTAATATTGCTCGTCACCTCAAAGCATCAGGGCTTTGCCCTTATGGGTTGCATCTATTGTCAGTGAGGCAAATATCTGACAAAATATCAGGTAGTGCTAGCAATTTTTTTAGCACTTTCAGTTAAGAGAAAACCTGAATTGAAATTCAGTTTATTCTCATATGTGAGAATTCCTTCCATTCTGGAAGGAATAGATACCTATTTATGATCTTGTCGTTGTCATTTAGAGATCATGTGGAAACCTGCAGAGTCATTCTTAATTATAGTCACAAGGATCAAAACAGAAAGGCAAAAATTTGTCATTCGATATTTTAGTCATGTGAAAGATCATGTTGATGTTATCAACAGTTTCTCCTAAATAAGCCCATTATTATTAATTAAGAATAAATTATATTTTCCACACAAAATGTAAAGTGTAGATAATAAGAATCTTAATAAACTTCTCAGTTTAAACGGCTCGACTAATTCAGGCAGCAAATGTCAAATAGAGTTAAACTGTGTGCTTCAGAATAGCAATGAAAAACATTTTTCTTCCCTTCTTTGACCATTGAAATGCTCTGATCACCCCTCATATATTTCTATATGGTAGCTGATATCACCCTTTTCCTTTCTTTTCTCCTTTCTATTATGATTGCTGTAGGAAGATGAAGCATTTCCTCCTAGCCAGGAGAGAAGAGAAGGTGAATAGCAAGCTGAAAGAGAATTGAGACAAGGATAAAGGACAGTTATTAAATTTGTGAACTCTATCAGGGGACAAGAAAATAAACTGTATGACTGACTAGAAGTGTATTGAAGTATGACATTTCATTTTTATGCAGGTCTCAGTGTGATAAAGGCAACATATTGAAGAACACTGCAATTCCACAAAAGCAGTTAGTACATTCATTGAATATCAACTTGGCTAAAATGCTTCTCTTTTGTTGCTACCTCATGTTTTTATATGGGGCAATATAGTTCAGGAGCTCATGACTGAACATCAGCCTTTCTACTTCTATAGAAAGTTTATTGTAAGTTACCTTTTTATTCCTCACAGGATCGCAATCTCTAGCTGACATTTTATTTTTCTCCTTTCAATTTTTATGGCTCTATTCATTTAGGAGTGTTTTTTAGGCTATATGCATCTGAGCAAAACAAAATGAACGAAAAGGCAAAAAGGTATGAGTGGTAAATTGAACATTCGGGGTATCTTGAATATGCACTGAAATAAAGAGTAATGAGCTAAAATGAAGCACATTGGAATGTGAAGAGAATGTAGAATTGAGTGCAAAGTTAGAAACAATATTTTAGACATGTTCAAGCACCAACACCATCTGTTTGGGAAAGACCAAAAAAAGATAGGGATTCTATTGCTGGTCAGACAAGGTTATGGGCCAGCATAATCCAGATTGCCTCCTGTAAAACTAGGTTCCTGAATTCAGCAAGTCCTTGGAAGAACAGGGCTTCCCAAGCCTGTCTTGTATTCAGTATACGGGAAACCGAATTGTCCTAATGCTGCAATCAGTGAATTGCCTGTGGGATCGTGAAAACGTCCTATTATTAAATACTCCCTCTTTGAAGAAGAGTTTTGTCCTCTATTCTACTAAAATTTTCAATACTAGTAATTACATCAAAAGGAATTCAAGGTCAAAGGTCAAAGTCCATATGTATGGATAAATCTCAAATGATACTGTGTGCATTCTGGTTTCTGTAATAGGCATTTGGATAAAAAGGTTCATCCCTATAGGACTGAGCAGATTTAACTGTTAATAAAAGTCTGGAACTGTTAATAAATTAAGTCTGGACTACACTTTAATCAATTATAAAAACAACGTTCTCCTTTGAAACATAGTTAAAACTTCAAATGGAGTCACATAGGGTACACCTATGTTACTGACTGGTGCTGTACAAAGAGGGAAGAAGCAAGGTTTGATTTTCCATTGCAATTACAAGACCATATGTTCACAGTACATCCTTACCAGCGATGAAATTTGCACCAACTGTTGGTTGTAGGCACACACTGTGCAGCTGTACCTAATAGGCAATGCAAAGCATATTTTTGTACAGCCATCCCAGATTGCTTAGCTGTCTCTACTAATACCCTGCGCATGTGTAGAGAGTAAACTGCTGGGAGGTCTTGCATCAGCATTGCACGTGGTGACGTCTAGATGGGGCCCTAAAGTACAGTTTCAGTCTTGGCTCAGGCATAGCGAGTACACCATAATGTTCTCAAGAATGACACGGGAATCCAGGTATAGATACAAAGCAAGCCTGCACCTACAAAGTGTCATTCCAAAGCACTGAATCGTCAGTGTCGATGTACCTGAAGTGACCTGTCAGTGGATTTGAGGGGGCTGTATTACCCTGAAGGAATATAACTCCTGCTCAGCTGAGTGAGAGGCTGGGTACTTCTGCAGCTCCAGATAATCCAGCCCTCATGTTGACTCCCACTTCCTCCGCTCATCAGTCACATGCATGTGCATCACCTTGTTTCTGGGTTCCCTTAGTGGGGTAGATAAAATACCTTTTATCTAAAAGTCTTTTGATGGAAGCTCTGTAGGGATCATTCTTGGTAGTCACTGTGGTCTGAATCGCATCAACTTGGCTCTTTGCACTCCACAGTCTTTCAGCAACATCTGTGGAGATCTTATGCTATTAATTACTGCACCCATGCTCTCAAGTGACATACATCTGCTTTAATATAGCCCTGACATTACTGGAAACAAATATGCAATAAAAATATATTTCAGCCACAGAGGGACACCATATGGGGTTTGGAAGAGATCCTGGCAAAGCATTACGTGATGTGGAGATAGCTTTTCCATTCTGGGGAGGGTTAGCCCTGGGCAATATGTTGATGACCCTTTTTGTACTACTTGTCCTGGAGACCAGAGATCGTCCTGGGGTGGATGCTTTCACAGTTAGACTTAGCTGTCAGTGTGATGTAGGAGGAGAGGCCAAAATCCATCCTATACAATTTATAAACTCTGCAAAAAGTATGATGTGCATTTATTTAATAAAGATTTTTCATTAACATCTTATTACCTGAGTGGGGGAATAAATGGAATACCTTAGTTTCGTTAGCATTAAGAACAAGCACAATCATGTCATTATGTCTGTTAAATTAATCTATGCCTTGAGCCTAAAACCTCGTGTCTGTAAAGCTTATCAAGAGAAAGAAAACCCTTCTGCATTCCATTTCTGTACAGCTTGTACAATTTTCTATTTTATATAACTTATGCTTCCCCATTATCTTAGACTGTTGTGTAAACTGTTACACCCTGGTGTGTGGTTGAAACATTCCTTTATTTTTATTTTTGTTTTGCAGTATTAATAGATTAATTGAAAGAAATTTAATTCCAGACAATGGGTCTTTTGTGTATAGAAGACATCAAGGTCATGTGTTTTTTTTTTTTCCCTTTCTTTTTTTGGGATGATATCCACCACGGCGGGATAAGTGCTAAGGTTCCAACCTGAGCATCCAGTCTGAGCATCAATAAAAATGTCTGCATAGTGGTTTCAAAGCAGCTCATTTCTTTGCATGGATCCTTTGTCCATCCAAATGGACCATTTGTCATTCATTCAAATAAAAATAGAAGAAATTGCTTTTGTTTGTACAATTAGAATTCTAAAAAATCTACACATAAAAATTATGGATAGAACTATGTGTTAGATTCTGAGGCTGACTACTGAAAACATTACCTTATGTTTTACGAGTAGAAGAGGTTACCGTGTGAAGCAAAGTTTTCTTTTCATGGTTAGCACTCTTGAAAAGATTAGCACAATATAGCTTGGTTTTATGTGCTATCTTGAGAATAGTGGAGTTAGGAAAACACAACAAACCCAATGAGTTTGGCATTTGCAAATCAAATGTTCATAAAATCAACTGAACTTTGCAATTTTCCATATTAACCACAAAAACTTCAACTCGAGGAGAATTTGAAATAAAGTTAGACTTGCCATTACTGCCGTTACAGTGGAATGGACTTGATGAAATTCTCGAAATTAATGAAAATAACTGATATTTCTGCTAGATTATTTGGCCAGAATTATTGTAATATAATGAGATAATATAATTCAAACAGACACTGTAATAGTTTGATTTTAATAGTTTGTTCTTTTTCAAAAAGCAGTCCCTGTGGTCTTTTATTTAATCATATTATATAAACCTATATTTTATTAATATTTATGAAAAAGGAGCATGTTATTATAGTATAGTAAGCCTTGCATTCTAAATAGAGTTGGGGTAAATTTCTAAAGTAGATTGTATATAATATACATGTGACTGTATTTTGAAAGTTTTACTTGAATTATTTGAAGAAATCTGAGTATTTTTCACTACACAGTATTGTGAAAATTGATGTCAAGGGTGTATCAGAGGTGAAACTATTCAGCCCTAAAAACAAGACTGAATTTGTAGGTTTAAATATGTACACATTTCTTAGCTATTGCAATAACTGTATAGCAGGTGGAGACAACTTTATTAGACATCCAGAAGGTCCCTGAGAATTTTCTGTTTCAAGATTAGAAATGGACAAAAATTTTCAAGAGAAAAATAAGATTCAATACAACTGGGTTTTCAAAGGAAATTTATGCTAATATTTCTGATAGGAAAATGCTCAAGCTTTGTTTATACTTCATGATTGTGATATTGTTGAAAGAAAACATAAAAGCTAAAATTTCAAATATTTGTTTTCTGTGCTATGTATATACTTATTTATGCTTATCTAAAGTTGTGTATGTAAACATTTAGAGCACTGTACATGTGATGAATGTTTCTAGACAGCTGGACATTTTATCTCTATATAGGAAAGAGTTAAATATTTAAACTACAGTATTTAACACATAAAGAGAAATCTACATTTGCAGAAGCTATAGTGTAGCAATTTTCAATACCTGAAAAAATCTATATGAAAACTTATTTCTGAAAAAAATTACTTCTGATCCATCTTGACAAAACCTGAGCTTCAGCATTCATACTAAGTTTTCTAGCCATTTAGCTTTTAGGAATAATTTTAGACAGTGGATAAAACCATCCATGGAGCAATTTGATACTGCTATGCAGTATCTGATGTGATGAACCAGATGCTGTCTGATCTTCCAACTGAAACATTTCTCTACTCCTTCTTTTCTTTTATAATTTTAATCAATTTTAATGTACTTTACAGTGTTAATGAATAATGGCTAAAAGATAAGCATTCTTAATAATAGAACGTTTGCAGAAAAAAAGGGAAAGAAAGCTCTGAAGGAGAGAGAAATATATGAAATTAGTGCTAGGTGATATAAGGATATAAGGCTCTAAGCTATAAGGATAAGACCTAGAAAACAGAACTAAGCAGAAAGGTATAGTAATAGAGGGTGCAGAATGGAGCACCCTTTTCCTCATTTCCTTTTTTTTTTTTTTTTTTTAATGAAACTAATTACTTAAGGAAAAAAAGTTTATACCAGGTAGTAATTTGTTGCAAATTCTGTGCTTGCAATATTCAAGATGTAAATGCAGTTGATTCCCTTTTAGAGGACTGATGTTTGTGATGAAAGGAAGGAGAAGGAAGAATCACAGCAGGAGAGCGGCAGGGAGGGAGAAAAGAGAGAAAAACAAAACCCATAAAAGTAACTTCTTTCAAAATGAAGCTTG
Source organism: Nothocercus julius (assembly GCA_013398735.1). Lineage (NCBI taxonomy): Eukaryota > Metazoa > Chordata > Aves > Tinamiformes > Tinamidae > Nothocercus > Nothocercus julius. The sequence continues at coordinate 20,099,737 of VZSV01000001.1, read as the reverse complement.
ATCAATGGATTATATGATGTGGTTATCTGCTCTAGCACTGGCAAGGGAATGATCTAAATGACCAACAAAGTCCCTTTATGATCCAATGTTCTACAATATCTATATCATTTTAAGTTTCTTCAGGGATCACTCCAGTTTCAAGAAGATAGTTGTAATTGAACCCTAAGGTGATAAATATATTCAGTTATGACAGGAGACTGTAACTCCTTATGGAGGCCAAACTGTTCCTTGAACATTAAGGTTGGAAATTTGCATCCCAAATGATTGATTGTGTTGCACAATTACTATGATGATATGATTATTTGTGTTTTATTTCGTTATTATTTTCTTTTATTTGCACAACTACTATCCAAAACTCTGTTAGCTTTTACTAACTGCGACATACAGAAGAGCAGTTATTTCATGGGCCCAGTAAGGTTGCTCTATCTGAAATAAAAAATAACTCAGGGTCATGCTTAGCATCAGGGCACACTTACCAGCTTTGCAAACTGCTTCACGAGTATCAACTCCAATTGCATAGTGCTGGCTGATGCAACTTGAAGAAAAACCTGAGAAGAAGCAATGGGAATTTGAAAGCAGGAAGTGTTCAGCTGATTTGGGCCGAAGTCTCCCTGCTACCTCCTTCTTAGGAAATCCAATTGTCTGTCTCATTGCCGTCTGGAACTGACCTTTTTTTGTTTTCCTTAGAATGCTATGCAGAGCTGTCATGGAAGCAGATATTTAAAATTTGTAAGTGGGTCTGAGTGGCAAGAAGTATGACAGAAACATAGTCCAACAGAGAATCTTTTCTCTAAAAATGAAACAGATACAAAAGTAGAAATTTTTTACTCAGGATTTTTTTTTTTTTTTTTTTAACTCAGAGAAACAGAAAGACCTCTTTAAATATCCCTTTCTTGGTGCTGCTTTTTTGCTGTTATTAGCCAGGTTGCAACCAGAGCTTAAATCATCTGCAATGTACTTTTCATTTCAGAAGGTCACGACTACCAGGAGAAATCATACCTGCATTTCGCAGGAGTAAAGTCTTGTAACAAAGGATATATGAATGGTGTTTTTCAGTTTCATTTAGAAGTTGAGAGATACGTACAATTTGGGCTAAATTTGCCCTTGTTACTATGTTACATATAAATTGGTCCCACCAGTCTTAATTTTTACCATATTTAACTAATGTAGTGTCACTGTCTCTTTTTATGTTATAGTTAATGTAGTCATCAGATGGTGAAACTCCAATAAAGTTAAAGTTTCTAGTGTTAACTAGTTCTAACTAGTGTTCTAGTTCTAACACTAGAATCGTGTTAAAGATGTTATGGAAAATAAAAATCATAGAAATGAAGAAGGAACTATTTGGATTACTTAAACTTTTCTGTTTCTGAGTTGAACTTAAACAGTTTTAGATTTTTTTGACAGTTCATTGCACCATTAAATTTGCAGCACTAGAGCTGAGATAAAATGAAATCACATGGGACCCTTATGAAAATCATATTTTAGAAAGCAGTCTTATTATCGTCAAGGAGTGGGAGGCAAACACTGAAAAGCATCTTTGCAAGTAGTTTAAGTTAGACTTACATATCATCAAGCTTTCTGTTCTTTATCTAATCTACTTTGTATCTAGTCTCTTTTTAGAAAAGAAAAGACAGCTTCGTTGTCATACACTACTTGTTTTCATCTTTTTGTAGAATTTAGTATGAATAGATTGATTTGAAGCGTTTAACTGTGGTGAAATTCAGTCTTACACTGAAGATAAAGACTCTTCCACACTTGAAACCCAGTTAAAACACCAGACCACAGAAATATGAATTGAGATGAATATCACTTACTGATTAGGTTAGTAATTTTAGACGGGAAACCAGGATACTGCAAATATCATTTTCCAGTTTACAAAATAAGATAATCTTCAAGTATTCCCTGGAGAGTAATTATTTTTTTTTTATTTTTTTTTTAGCAAAGCACAAGATAAGTAACCATTCCTTTATTTCAGAAAATTTGCTTCCCTTTCAAGCAACCTTTTTAATGAAATGTTGTAATCCATATGTTAGGATTTTTTGACTGTAAATTACCAAAGGGAATGCAAGCTTGCATATAAAGGAAATGAATAAGCTACTCATTTCTTGAGTATCTATCATAAGCATTTGAAAGGAGAACGATCATTTTAAAGAGCTGAGAAGAAAAATAAATAATTGGAAAGAAGATATGAAAGACACAATAAACAGGTAAGTATTGATAGACCACTGGGATTCTCAAGACTAGGGAATGTTTTGAGGCTGTCTTGCTATTGTGGAAAACAGTATGTATACAATATATAACAGCATATAAACAGTTTATACTTGTATTTGCAATGTCAAACTCAGTATTCTTTTTTGTTTTTAAGAATTCTTATAAAGTATTTCAGTGCATAATCTAATCAGCTAACTTCAAGTTTATTCATTGCCTCCCCCTATTATCATGCCATTAAATATGCCAGTAAGTTCTATGATGCAAACTTTGCACAAATTGACAATTTAAATAATTTTTATCTACATGTTGTCCGCTATCTCTAGTTTTTCTTCTTCATAAGTCACTCCATAGTTTTCTTCAATTTTTTTTGAAGTTAGTGTTCTTTATTTATTTATTTATTTTTAGCCAAGGAGAACACGTTTGGAATAAAACCACTAAATGCTGTTATAATATCTATAAAAAGTGATTTTTCCCGTTAAAAAAAAGAAGTCTTTAAGGGAGTTTTTTGGTTGGAGTTTTAATTTGAGAGGACTTCTTACTTTTAGGAGGGACATAAATTGAAAGCTTTTGAAAAGATTTGTAATATTGAAGCAGTAAAAATAAATTAATTATTTTAAAAGAGATTTTATTTAATATGTTAACTTATGACTGCTTTTTGTTTGAAGATAAAAAAAATATTTTACTATGGGGTAATATACATAATTACCTCTCCAGAATGCCCACCTCTATTGAAATACTGATAAAGAGTAGCGCTAGTATGTTGAGCATAAGCAATAGGATTCTATCTGTAAATGATCATTGCTCTGATAGTTCAAAGCACAGGGTGAGATGTTACAGCAGTAATGAATTGCATTAATTCGTATATATATAAAGAGGGGTCCCAAAGTATTGACTGCATACTGCTAGTGCCAAAAAGCCATAATAGTTACCCCTCTCACACCAACCAAATGTCCATTTATTGGCATTTCTGCAGGGGGTGTGGAGAGCTGCTGTCCTGCGTCCTGCTGCGGAGCAGGAGAAGCTCTGGAGCCAGCAAGGAGCTCTGGAGCTGGAGCTGCCTCCCCCTGCGTGGGCTCTCAGCAGGGCCAAGGCTGTCCTCCTGTCCCGCTGCCAGCAACACCAGCCCCTGCAGGGTGCTGGCGCTTGAGCAAACCACGCCGGAGAGTCGGTGCTCTGATGTGTCTGTCACACACTGCTGTGCGAAGCCGGGTCTCCTGCTCGCTCTCACTGCAGGATGCAGAGCAGGGAAAAGCCGTAGAGATCGCGATGAGAGGTGAGATGCAGTGGTACTGCTGTCTCTGGAGCAGTCACAGGTGCCTTGCTAAAAGCTGGTCATGAGTCCTGTTTAAGAAAAGGAACTGGGATGAAAAATGGCTTCTTCTGAATGCCGGAGTCTGGCTGGAAGAGTATTAAATATTTCTTCAAAGAGCCAAGAGGCTGCCGTGATTTAATCATGGCCAGAAGAGCCACACACGTGGCTGCTGCTGAGGCGCAGAGGCAGAGCCCTCGCGGTGACCTGGAGCAGGGTTTGCTGGTGCTTTCCAGATGTCCGGGATAGCCTCCACAGAGGACAGGAACTTCAAAGGGTTTCTTGACTTTCGGAGAGAATAAAAAGGGGGAAATAACATTAAAAGCAGAATGCTGTTGTGTGCTCTGAGTCACTTTTAGGAGGAGAGGGAATGTGAGGGGAAAAAGGAAGGTTAGGTGTGGGAGGAGAGCGGGGGTATGAAAGGAATTTTGCTGTTTACCTACGAGAAGAGGGAGAATGGGGAGAGTTACACACAGATACGGGCTGCGCGGGCACAGGCAAGACTGGAGCAATAGCAGTGCCACTGAGTCTCTGAAACAGAGGGCAATAACTATTTATTTATTTTCTGGCGATGAATCTCTGTGGAGGATAGAAACTTGTGGAGGATTTTTGCTTACCTTTCTGCCACAATGTACTTTTTGTCTACATTCATCTACAAAGGCATATTTTTGCTCCTTGATTTTTTTGTCTTTAATTTCTACTTTTATCTGTTCTTTATGTTTTACCAAATACAAATGCTTTTACAGCATCCCCAGGCAGTGTAATCTGTATGTTTCTATTAGGAGGCTAAGAGATAGGATATACTGGTTCAGTCCTATCCAGACTGCATTTCTTTCTCAAATTAGCATAGACATAGATTGCCCATCTCTGGGCCTTTTACTTAGGAATGGTTTTAAATTCGCTTCTACCTGGGTTCCCATAACAGAAAAGGCGTACTGTAGTAGATCACTCCTGCTCTGAATTTAAAAAAGACTCATTACCCCACTTCTTAATTCGTGTAATCATTTAAAGTTACAGAACAGGGAAATTAAAAAATAAAAATGGGAATAAAGCAGTAACTGATTGTCTAAACTTACAGGTCTCTTCCACAGGACTTATAGGATGAGAGGGATTTGAAGGCTGTGATGAACAATCTTGCAAAAAAAATGAGGTATGGAAAAATCCTATATCACAATTCTCTATCAATTTTCTGTTCGTTTTTTAAAAGCATCTCTTTGTAGAGATTTGGGATTGCTTCTTATTCTTGAAGGGGTGGTTAGCTTTCAGAAATTTGGTAAAAAGAGAGTGTCTGAACAGGATGTATCACTGGTGAGGAGTGCTGTGCAGTGAGAAGTGTATCAGTGCATGGAGGTATTTTTGGAAGTTGCAGAATATCCAGGAAGTCTGCATTCTACAGGATTTCCTGTGGAGGGGGATCTCACATCACTTAAAAGGTCCCATTTTTTTCTGGTCATTACCATATATGAAACACTGTAAATAAGGCAATATAGGAATGTGGTGGCCCAGATTCCAGCTACTGCTCTGTGATGAATACACTGATCTGAAATAATTAATACTAGCATATCTTATACTTGTATGTGGAATATTGTCCTTAAAAAAATGCCATTTTGTATGATGTGCACCATTTTGCCATTGTGCAGTGATCATTTTTAGCTCCAAGACATACGGTCTGTAACCAAGCTAAAACTAGATGTGAGGGAAAGGAGACGCCGCTGCTGCCTTCCATTGCGAGGGATGCATTATCCCTTTAGGCAGCCATTTATCCATAAAGGTAATGATTACAGAGCTCTTCAATGTTAGGCTGATGTTCACAAAATTTCTTTTCATTTTAGCATTCTCAGCCACATTACATCGTTATCAAAGATGCACTCTTAGATTTTTATGAAAATGCATCCATGAGCACAAAGTACATGTTCAGATAATCCCCCCTGTTTTCTGCTTTGTTGAAATTTCCTAGGTGAACTGAAAATCTATTCTGAATAAACATTGTCTTCTGAGTAGTTCAATAAGGGCTTTTTTCTTGTATTTCTTTTCAATTTTATCCAGTGACCGGAATCATATGACTGAAATTTTCTATCAGTCAGCTTAACTTATCACAAGTAGAACTTTATGCTACTAACTCTCCCAGATCAATAGTTGATCAGCCTTTCCTTGCAGGGGGAAGGAGGGAGGAAGGTGTACAGAAAAAAATGTATAAAAAAACCAGCTCTTGTTCTCAGGTGTGTATTGGTACCATGAATAGCAGAAAGGTTCTCTCAGACCTTCTGATGAGTGAAGGAAAGGATAGTTCATCTGATTTTTCAGAATGCTTTAATATGGCTTGATAGCAATCTCCTTACTCTTCTAAAACCCAGACTTCTGAAAAACTTTTGAAGCTGTATTTTACCTTAAGTAGGACGAGTGAGCATTCCACTGGGGCAGAATGGTAACTTGTGCCAGAAGGCTACCAGTGACATGGAAGAGAAAGTCTGCTTATCATCTAATAGACTCGCACCTTTGCAGGAATACTTGGCCTGGAAAGACAACAGCAGAAGTTACGCTATGCCGTTTCTGCTATTTCAGCTATATCTACATGTCACTGTATAGATCTGCATAGCCACTTTTGAGGTTGAAAACTGAGACTATTGGCTGACATGGAGATTTTAGAAACCTTTGCCATATATTTGAATAATGAAATACAGTGTGGGATCTAATTTTAATTCTCAATGTGCTTTGACAGAACGGCTTTCACTTATATAGTGGATATTTATCTGAACATTCAGACTATATCTGGTAATTATATTCTTATATCTAAATCCTTGCAGATTTATAAAAATATTTTAACTATATTAATAGCTTGTATCTGTATAATTAAAATATAGTAACCTAAATACGTAAAACTGTTTGAAAATACGATTCTATGTTATTACAGGAAAAGAAATTTTGTCTGAAATCGTCTTAAGCCTACTGCTACCACGACTTCAACTTCTACAGGGAGTGTGATCAACTCCCTGCATAATTTCTCCTTTTCTATTGTCAGAATCTTAATTCACTTAAATATAGAGTTATTTCAAGACAAAAGAGAATCATATATAAATTCGGCCATCCGCAAAACCCAGAGAGGCTTTATAGTGCAGCTGAGGCCATACAGACTCACCTACACTATAAGACCATGAGAACTAGTGCTGCAGGTGAAGTAACGGGCTCAGCAGCACGGTAAAGCACCCTTACTTTTGCAGTTGAAGGGATTTGAATTCCTTCAGCAGTTTGTTGGCACAGTTTATGACAGTTATTTATATTCATTACAAGCCTGGGGGCTGAACACAGCTTGAAAGGGGGCTTGCCAGTAAGACTTTGAATCCTTAGAAAATATAAGTAAAATGGAAAATGCTACATTATTATTATTATTGTTATTTTACTGGTGGAGCAGTAACTTTTTAATAATTTTCCTTATACTGAAAATACATGACATTACACTTGAAAAAACTCCATGAAGATGAAAAATTTGCTACATTAATTTTCTTCTGCTTTGAATCTATTTAGGTGGGAAAATAAAATTTTGGGAGGGAGAAAGTTATTATTTTAGGAGAAAGATACTGAAAGATTAATAAAGTCAGAATCAAAACTACAGGTAAAAGCAAAGGCATTCCTGAGCCATAGAAAATGTGCAGCATAAGTGGTGATGAAAGATATCCAGTAGGAAAAAAAATGAAGCAGAAAATGTTTCCATAGCGATGCATTATTATTACTTTCTCTTAAAGCAAACTCTCTCTAGAATGAGAACATCCTCTGTCAAAAATGAACGTAAATATATCATAAAGATTTGGTTCTTTTATTATTTCATTTTGTGAGATTTCAGAGCTATTAATGAACTGGGAGATAAGGCTCTAAAGTATAGTGACTTGGCATATACAGAAAATAAAATGTCGTAATGTAGTAAAATAAGGCAGATTCACGAAGGCGCTCAGACACTGGAACATCCTGATGGCTACAGGCTTTGTTAATGAGACGCAGAAGCCATTATTTTACTTTATTGCCTTCCTCTCTCAACTGCAAGAACAGGAGTGCAATTCAGATTTACCTCTGCCCATCCCATATTTCAAAGCCAGCTGAAGGTCTACCTGGCTCCTAATGAAAGAGGTTCCAAAATCTGTGCCTTAAATAACACCGGTGCATAAATGGTTCAGTGCATTCTGAACTAGTATGGTGGCACAGAATAGCCTGATTGCATAGTTAACATGTTATTCGTTTGTCCTGCTTTTCTTTCTTCCATAAGCCTTTTCACAGCCAATACAGTGGGGTTCGTGTGTGCATGGCTTCTGTTCTTCACTTCCAAGCTACAGAATGGAATAATTACACTTCCTCCAGACACCATTCCATAGCACTACAGGGATCTATAAATAAAACATACATATATAAAATCATGGAATAATATCATTTATTAATAAGGACAAGTTCCAGAATTAGCTTAAATAGAGAAATACTTGACTTTTGTTCCCTGGTTTTGGCTGGGATTTTTCTTCATATAAATGGATATCTCCAGTATTAATTATATTTTAAAAATATGTTGCAGTGGTTTGTAAGCTCATTGAACAGGACTGCCATGACATGTTATAAGTACACCATCTTTCAAGAGGAAGACAATGTAAAACAAGCAAACAAACAAACAAACAAACAACCCCCCCAAAAAAAACACAAAAAAAACTGATCCTATGGCCATCACTAAAATGTTTACCATTCTGAAAGAAAAAATGCTTGCAGCACAACAGTACCTACAATTCATGAAAATTTTGCATCTGTTTAGTTTTGTCTGTATTCTGTGAATGTTATATACTCAGACAGTGAATTTGGCAGATGTGGCAAGTTGAGAGAAATGGTCTCGCTGGAGTTAGTGGGATATGGAACTTTGATTGTGCTATGTTGATCCAAAAAGTTACAGCATCTAAAGCATAAATATAATGCACATCTCTGTTGTGGTTTATCCTGATTTTGTGTAGTAGAAAGACAATGGCAGAGTGTTATTCATGTCTATGTAATATGTTACACTATTGTCTAAGCTTGGTCCAAATTTCAGTGTCTTTGAAACCTCATTTTTTTTAAAAAAAACCTCTGCCACTCTATATTACATTATCAAGCTGGGAAATCTTTGACTTGCTTGTGAGACTCCTGGTATTTTAAGAAAAATGTTTCACCTTAAGTCCAAGGCTCTAGGGTTTACTTTTTTTTTTTTTTTTTTTTTTTTTTGCCACAGCAACCCACCAGGGAAGACAGGAAAAAAGGAAAAGCTATTCCTTTCATATTTTCTCTTTCTTATAATCTATAATGGTTGACAAACTGTACTAAGAAAACCTCCATCCCTGGAGGTCAAGCCTGAGAAAATATTTTACGATGTTTCATTTGGCTGTGAGATCTGATGAGATCAACCAATATTCTGCAAATTGGTAAATTATCAAGAACAGCTGTTATTTCCCTTATATGAATGCACATGTATATTTGCAAAGTGATTCACTAAATGATTAATATGTTTTTCAATGTAAATAACATAAAGCAAGGAAAACAAAGAAGTGAAAATGCTTCTTTTGTTAAGAGCTTCAAAGTTGTGTTTTATAAGTTAAATTGGTAGAGAGATCCAATAAAAACAGATAGCTATTTAGATTTATTCAGAAACTAAAATCATTGATGTTTCTTACCATACTATAAATAATTTGAAATTACAAAGAGGAGAAATACCATGTCTGAAAGATGTAAAAAATAAACAAAACTATGATATACTTCTTTAAGTTTAAAGTAAATCTCACATATTAATTCTCTGCAGAGCTATTTCATGGTTTCACAAGAAGTCATTCTAAATTAGATTGCTGCTGCAGAGAATGGAAACTGATTCTTAGAATTCTAAAGCAAATTGTAATACTTGCTGTAATTCCATAGAAATAATGAGTTTGTATGGACTCAAGATCAAAGCACATTTAACTCAAAGCTTATGTAAAGTATGTCTAAAATAAGAATGTGGCTAGTTTCTACTCAAGATGTTCCTTTTGAGCATTTGGCTCTTTTTTCTTTTTTTTTTTCTCTCTCTATTTTTTTAGCATAAATTGTGATAAATACGTTGTTCTCTGCTTTCTCAGTTTTAGCATTCAAAGATGTTGGAGTGAGTGCTGAATGTTATGGTCTGCAGCACTCAGAGAACAGCTTTGCCATCGATTGCCCCATATCCTTCCTGATAATCTGGCTATTTGGGACCGTGAAGCCCTCTCAGTGCTTGTACTCGGTAGTCTTTCTCGGCCACTGTTACCAGTGCTCTGACTCTTCCACTGTTTTCTGTACCTGGGCACACTCTCTTCTGCCTGACTCTAGCTCTGTGGAGACTGCTGCTTCTGGCAGGATGATGTTTCTTGGCCCTGTGGTGTGGAGCACCATATTCTAATCTTCTGGAAGGCCACTAAATTCCACTACAAGTTGACAATAATTTGTTGCCACCTGTCTGTTCTGCATATCTGCAGAACGTATGGACGTATTTACTTTTGGTGACTGTCAGTGTCCTGAAAATTTCTTTCTTATTATGATCTATATTTCCTTATTATGTGTTTATCCTGTTCCAGGCTATCTATTATAACACTAAGTTATAGTATCTTTTGTTTCAGCTTCAGACATGCATATTTAAAATATGCATGCAAGCTAAGGTATTGTAAGTGCAATTTTTACCTTCAACTCTCAGCTTTGTAACACTGCTTTTCATTTTCTGGTTTTTCACATATGCATAAAAAATTAGCAGATAGAGTAAGAATCTCCACCAGGGATTTCTGAAGTGATTGGTCTTGTTAATTACCACACAAAGTCTTCACAGTGAATAGAGAGAGGTAGCATACTTGTAGGAAAGATTTCTATTTCTGTCATCCTGAAGTACCTTGTAAAAAAGTTAGGGGAATAATTTCCTAAAAATGTGTGTTTTTCTTCATTTACTGTAAAGGGCATTTACAGCGTTTCTCAGCTGTAGAGAAACAGATTTCAGACATCTAACATGAAGCAAAATGAATTCCAGCCTGTCCAGCATGTCTGCAATATAAAGGAAGACACGGCTGAGGTCTTTTTGATGGTTCACTAGTTTTAACTTTCATGGACAGTGTGTGTTTGTGATATAGCCTGCTATTTTCTAAGCTTTCCTTACCGTATAACTCCACATAACACCAGTATCAAGGATTATCTGCCCAAGCCTTTCACAGTATTACTTTTATATATTTTCAAGAAAGAATGTTTCAGGAGTGCCTTCAAATCAGATCTTATTAGCACATTTACTTTACACATTAAATACATTTATTAAGTATTTTCAGAATCATAGTCCCACCTTGAGTGCATTAAAGCCTTGCAAATTGGAGGCCGCTACATTTAATCTTAATAAATATATTATTAAATAAGGATAAATACATTGTACAATTAAGACTGCTTCTTAAAAAAATCCTTTGACCTTCTTCTATATGTTTATTCACAACGATATATATCTTTAAAAGCGAGTTCAGCTAAAACATAAACATTATAGAGCAGATAGAGCAGATGACCCATAACAAATCAGTTAAATATTGACATTTAGCCATAAGGAGTTGCCTGCACTCACAAACTGCATGTACATTACCCTTTCACTTCTTTTTTTTTTTGTAGTATATTCTTAAGGTGATATTGTATCAAAATTTTCAGGTTGCTTTCTAGACAATTCTGTATTCCCCACAGAGAGTGGCTATTTATAATCATTACTTAATTCCATGTTCTAATACATGCAAAAAGAAAACATTAAAATAACATCCAAGGGTAAATTTTTAGCATTCCATGGGAATTTTCCCATTGAACTGCTGTTAAAGTTAATTATTCGTGTGGTTAAAGGCCAGAATAACGTTCTTTTAATATCCATAGAAAAGTGATTTCTTTCAAATCACTGAAACACAGAAATTTGGGCATTAAAACTAAATTGCCCTTCCTCACTGAGCCTGCTGTGCTTAGGTTTTGCAGCTGACCCAAGTAACTCAAGAAAGAGGGAATGGTTTCTATTTGCTTGAGTTGACTAGGAAAATACTGTGAATTAGAATAGCGACATCATTACCAAAAAAAAAGAAAAGACAAAGAAGAAAAAACCACACAATTTATAATTAATAGATAGGAACCTCTGAGACTGAAGGAGTCTTCCCTCTCCCCTCACAGCTTCTCAGGGATTTGATGGCTAGGGTGTCACTAGCGAGTACTCCTTTCACACAGAGTTTCTACATCAATAGAGTCTATAGAAGCCTTTGCAGGTTTATAAAGATTTCCCTTCCTATACTCCCTACCTTTTCTGTAATCCTGAGACAGGAAGTTGAGTGTTGTTGAAGTGCTCTAATGAACCTCTTTCAAAGATGACCTGCTACAGGACTGGAGTGCTTTGATGTTTGCCAACTATCCTGAAGTTGCTCTTGGCCAACAATCAAAGAGTAAAGCTGAAAGAAAAGATTTTCTACGTAATTTTTTTTCATAATTTGAATGTAAACACACCGTTTGGTGTGTACTACCTTTGTATGCACATTTACCTTTGATGTGAACCCCTCTCACATTAAATTCCTGAAGCAGAAGGGTCTATTGTGGCAATTTAGAATATTTTCCTTTCATTCTGTCAAACCAGATTAAAGAAGACTGGTGTAAGAAGGTGCCTACATTTACAATCAAACAGGTAATGGTTCCGCTGCTTGAGAGGGTGCTTTCTCTTCCATTGAGCGCTTTTCTGACATGGGGTTAATTTCTTACTTAAAAAAATTAACAAGGTGGCTATTTTTTTAAATTCCTCTGTCTTTCCCAGATTGCACAAGCACATCTCCTTATTCTTTGTCTGATGTATCAATATACAGTTCAAATATTTTGTCGATGTTTGGAATAGCAAGTCTAGAATATCTTACCTGCCTAAAGCCTTTCTGACAAGCTGCTGCCCAAATTAACTTTTCAGCTTTCTATTTTTTTTTGTCTATTTAGTAGTAAGAGCAACAATGTAATTTCCAGAAAGTGTCTGTAGCATTTTGGAAGTCCTATAAAAATCTTGGGGCTTGGGTTTCGTATTTATGAAATAAATAATGACCTTCATATTTAAGGGACATACATTTCATCCGTTACCTACCAAGTCATTTTTGAAGTACTGAGTCCTCTGAATTTATCTTGGAGTATTGAGAACTTGGTAGGTTCCTCAAATAATTCCACACTTCCTTTGGTACTGGGTGATTTCGTCAACGGACTATAGTCACAAATTTTTAGTCCGGCCAACACCTGGGTGATCTGTCCCTGATGTACCAATTGGAAGGAACATTTGGCCAAAAATGTTCTCTTTTTCATGCCTCACATAAGTGGTGAGGATAGGTTTTATATTTTTTCTCTATAGAGATGATTTGCCAGGTAAATTCAATATGCTGACATTCTTTGCTCTGTGCAACCTGGTTAGTCATCCACAAAAGATAAGATGTCATTTCAAAGTGCTTTTTTTTTTTTTTTTTGCTTTACATTCTTAGCTTTTCAGCCACTTCACAAGACCTTATACAACATTTCTTCATCTTCTGACACTTAGTACAATTTAATTAAGATGGGCATCAAGAACTAAAGGAATATTTGCGTAAGTTTTTTATCACACATTATTTTTGGAATTCCTTCATTTAGTAGTGTTGTACCAAATTCTCATGGAGCGTAAGTTATTGAAACATAATTGAAAATATTTTAAAATATTAATTTACTTCATTGACCTTTTGCTTAGTGCTACGCTACCCAGAATCTCAATAAAATCCCTGCAAAACCTGTTTTTTTTTTTATTTGGGTAGGTGATTAAGTCAGGTTGCAAACCAGATTATCTCGGAAAGGTAAGTATGGCCATCTTATAGTTTAATCATTTGCTCTTTAAATATATCAGTGCACGTAAGTGTCACTTTGTATCTCTTGTAGCATTTAGTTTCAGAAATCCTTAAAAAGTAAAGAAATTTGTCCCTTGTCTGGCAGTATCTTCTTCAGGAAACTCACTCATCCACCATCAATGGTCAGTGAAATATAACTTCTGCCAGTGATGCAGTCTCTGCATTAGAAAAAAAGAACTGCTTCCGAAAGGACAATAAATAATAAAACTACATGATCAAAACTAGACTTCTCCCCATTTTGTGTTGGTCATAGAATGAATGAACACTATTTATCAAGACTCCAGGGAATGGCTCTTAAAAGGCAGTGAAAGGCAATGAAGCTTCAAGATCTTTTTTTTCCTTTTGATATGTCTGGTTGTGTCAACATTTGATAATATGTGGTAGTTCTTCATTTCTCTATGCAAGTCACACCACTGAATACTTGCTAGAGCCATTCATAAGTTTTGTCTGAGCTTTGCAGGATTCCTGGTACACACTGTTGATGGATTGCAGGTATAATTTTTCAAGAAGAATGTCTCTGCACAAGAACCCATTTCTAGGAAGAATATGTCCTTTAAGATTTTGGACTCAGATTCATAGCTTTGTTGGCAGGAAAGTTTTTCCAGGTTCTCAGACAAACTCTGCAGGAACTTTGTCTATGCAGATATTAGGCTTATCCAGTACAGATGGTTCCTTGTCCCGGGCTTGTCTCATTGGCCTGGAATATGCTTAAGGAAAAGGTTCTTTGTTTTTCTTTTTCCTGCCTGGGATGGTACCTGTTATGTTACTCCTGTAACATGTCTCTTTTCCCTCCCATGCTTCCTCTGAAGTCCAAAGCTGCACACTGAATATTCCTGCCTCCAAGTTATTAGATTAGCCAATTAAGACAGATGACATTTTTCCCTATAGAGGTATCTGCTATCTGGGAAAACAATCATTATTTAAAACTTGGCATGCACATGCATCCTTCCCCTGTGATCCCATAGACATAAGCTCTGAGGGGCAACTATGCATCTTCCACGTGCTGCAGAGAGAGGCACTTGAAAGGTTTTGACTAGGAGGTGCAGAGCAAAATGGGTGAATTTTTTGTGGTGCTGTTATGACATTCCATTGCTGGAGATGCATTTACCATCCTGACAAAACGAGAGGACTCCTCAGTTGAAAGAGTGAATTCCTGCAGTTTGAGCTAAAGACTTATTAATCCAGCTCTATAACCATGCACATGTATCAGGCTCACATGATTTGTGGATCAAACATACAGAGGACAAGTTATACTCATGAGGATTGCACTAACACTGCAAATAAGGGATGTCTGGAAAAAAATTGCAATGCTTCCTGATAGAGGGTATTTGAAGAATTATACTGGAAAAGTAACCAATACTACTTAAAACACAGTTTTAATCTGCCAGAAAAAAAATGCACCATCCACCTGAGATGTTAGAAAAACATTTGATATTCTGGAGTATTTTCTGCTTATACTGCAACCTCTGATGGAGCCTGCACCCTTAGAAAAGGAACGATGTCTCTGCGTAAAGCATAGGACTATACATATTAACTGAACACAATAAATAACAGTCATCATAGCATAAGACAACCTGTTGTTACAGCAGTTCTTGTATTAGATAGTACCCAAGGGCATTAGTGGTTAGGCATAAAAAGTGCAAGTACATATAGCTTTAGAGTATGATAGAGCTGCTATTGAGTTGTGGGAGGGAAAAGCATTTTATTATGGTATGGAAATTTGTGTAGTTCAGGAAGGCCCAGAGGTATTTGTACTATGCTGTGACCTATTTTGTTATATTTTCATCAAAACTTATGAAATACTGAAAAAATCTAAGTTGGTAATAATTTTATGTGTGGTACCTCACAGTTCTGACAGTCAAATTCAGTATGGTAGCTTAGTACTGCATTTCTTTGCCATCTAAAATATTAATATGAGATTGACTAAATATCTCTTCTAATGTCTGTATGGCCCAGAGGTTATTAAGAAATCCTGTTTTTGTCTTCAGGGGTTCAGTCTACTTTCCATACCTGCAGATAGCTTTTGTGCGCTCAGCTTTTGAAGGATGGATCTTTTTCAAAGCAAAGGCAGAGGAATGCTAATAAATCACATCTTTATGAAATATTCATTAATTCAGTGTGTTCTTTACAAGGCTGCTGCCAAGGCAGCGCAGGGTGACGAATTACATTTTACACACACAGGAAATGGTTGACAAGATACATTGTCTATATAGAGGGTTTCCTGAATGGTCACATACAAAGCTAACGAACAAAAGTTGTTTACACTATTAAGCAAGCAGGACAAAAATGCAGCTGTCTGTATCCCTGCCAAGTTTCTGTACCTCCTCTGTTATGAAGAATTTTCCTTGTGGCTTAATTCTACTATTCCTCCCAACAAAATTTTGTTCTTATGAGTTACTTTGCCTAGAATGCAGTAGGAAGGGGTGAGATAGTAAGAAAAGAAGTGAGCCCCACTTTGTAACATCTCCTGAGAGGATGTGGACTTGCCTTAAGGTCTCTCTTATTCATGTGCCAGTATGAACACAGTGCACAAAAACAAGTTGAATGTTCCTTCACTAGAGAGTGAAATGGGATCTCTTTCTTGATTGCCTCTTTCATCTCGTTAGCACTCCAAAAGCAACCCCTGGGTAGCAAGGACACAGGAATCAGTGTGACTGTGCTCCATCTTGTCCACAACTGCGCTGCAACACAACATCATGATAAAGGAAGGTGTTCTTGTGAAATCACTCACATCTTTCATTGCAAAGCGCATAACTTTTGACGGGCTCAGTAAAAGAAGAATGACAGATTTACAAAGATGCAAAGGCAAAGTTTGCAGAGAGGAGCCATTAAAACATAGCTGAACTCTTACTCTTTGGGGGAGTGTGCAAAATGCACAAGAACTGCTTGCTAATTACATTTTCTTCTGCACATGAAAAGAAAGAAAAGATGTAAGGACTGTGATTTAATTAGGCTTTATCTTTATTAACTTAACTCATCTGGGAACTATCCTGGTCATCTTATTTATTTCCACTTTCTCGGGGCAAGTGTCAGCATACTTGCAATCCTTATCTCCTCTGGAACTGTAACAGGATGTTTGGAGAAAGGCCGCTCTGCTTATATGAGGGGCCAGGAGCTGATGAAAAAGAAATATCCCCTACTTTATCACATGCATACCATATATATGAAAAGTCTCCAGGTCTGCTTCTCAAAATTCACTTTCAATTCCCATAAGCCAAGAATGAGATTTGGCATAAGTTTTCCTTGATAAAGCATCAAGTATTTTAGTTGTCTTTGTTTTCTCAAAGCAGATTCCTAAAATATTCTTTCTCTCTTGTCTAAATATTCATTGTTAAATTCATTGTTAAAAAAGAGGAAAACTGAATTTTTTTTCCATTTGTTTGTCTTTCACTTTATTGAACATTAGAACTCTAGTGCGAAAAATCAGTGTAGGGCTGAGTCTTCCCCTTGGCCTGTCTCAGAGTACAGGTACTGCCTTTCCCAGGCTAAAGTAGATGGTGAACCAGCAGAGATCAACTGAGTGTCTGTGGAAAAAACTATAGCACTTTTTCATCTACTGTAATTCCTGTTATTTCTTGTGCTAGTAGCCGCAGTGACTATCTCACCTTTGTTTACTTACCATACTCCTTCTCTGGTTGCTCTTCCCAGTTAACCTTTGCTGACTGTCTGTCATCCCAAAATAAATTCCTTGGAGTTTATAACATCCTCAGTAACATTTTGTTTTGATTAACTTTTCTATCAGATAGGGAAAAAAAAAAAAAAAAAAAAGAGCTATATGTTGACCAGTCAGTATTTTAAGAAAGGAATATCATTGTTCTTTTCTTTGTCATAAGTAGTCACTTTTTTTTTTTTCTGTAGTTTTTATATAGCTTTTTATAAATGAAAATGCAACAGAGTGTTCAGGGTAGACCTAAAGCTGTGGTGGAGTCACAGTCAATGAGTTTTACAGTCAATGAGTTTCCTGCTCATATATAGTGATAATCCTACTTTTATTTTATATTTAGTTAAAATCTTTACTGAGTTTCTCTAGAACAATATCAAAAGGAATCTGGAAGAATTTCATTTGTTCTCAGATATTTTCATCTGCCCATTATCTATTCATGATGTCTGATTATTCAGCTAAAAGTAATATAGTTTTACATCCACTTGCTGATGTAAAGATTTTAAATTCTGCATTTACCCTGTCATGGTAAACAGTGTGTAGCGTTTTTTTTTTTTTTTTTTTTCCAATCTAGGTTTATCTGCTAAAGGTGAGATCAGAGCCTAATCATATACTTAGGGAAAAAGTTGAAATGGATTTTAAGGCTGAGATAAATTTTAAATGCCTTACCTGAGCTGAATCCAGCTGATCATAAAACAGACATTTTCCCTTGCACGTAATGGTGCAGTACCTTCTGATTTTACTATTAATTTATATATTATAAAGAAAAAATAGTTTTAAATGCTATTAAGTAAAAGTGGTAATTTAAATGAAACATGTTAGAACATGGAACAACAAAGAAGTTAGATGTTAATTTTTGTTTTCCTGTTTTCATCTCCATGAGTTTCTCATAATTTCTATCTAACCCATTTATTATGGAGCAATAAAAGGCAAAACCCAAATCATTCGGGGTGAAAATCTCCTGAATTTCACCAGTGTCACCACAGTGAACCTCAAACATTTTTCTTTGTAAAGCAGGGTCATGGACAATGAATGGGGCCACTGAAAACTATTCAAATGCGTGATAATTAAAAATGCGAATTCCAAGAAGTAAGTCTAAAGGGAAATGCTCTGTAATTTGTTTCAATTTCTAAGGTCAATCCTCAACAAATTCAAACAAACTTTCATTTGAATCATTTCAGCTCACTAGGGACCGTCCGTCATTGAAGTATCACTGGAGCATGTCAACTGGCTTTTCCTCTGTTCGTAATCTCCCCCATCCTTGAAATGTCCCCTACCCTGAGGTGGAGAAAAGAGAGGTAGAGGAACTAATTTGGATATCTGTATGCCTCCAAGCAATTCTGGGAGATTTTTGCTCCCTTGGCACCAGCTGAGCTGGACAGAGTGAGCTAGAAAATGTGTCCCTGAACCTTCACTCCTCTCTGCTAAATGAAGATATTTCCTCACTGGACAAACTAAGTCCCTACTCACTTTGTAAAGTTGGCAGCAGAGTGTTCAAGTAAAAAAGAAAGTTGAATAAGAATTAACACATTTATAGTTTTAGACATCTAAAGTATTATGACAAGAATCAGCTTTTTTGATGAAATTAGCATTGATTATTTTTATCCAGATTAGTTTTGTTCTATGAAAGTAGTACAAGCTCACAGAAGGCTTTTGAATTAGGGCTTCTAATACCAATAATTAAATACTCCTATTTTATCACTAATAAAATCCTGATCCTTCATCCATGGTTTTCTCTGTGAAATGACTGCCCTGAATATACAGTACCACTTTTTATAGCATTTTATTTGTGTATATTTGTTTTACGATGTTGAGCTTATTGGATTTTGAAGATTCAGAGTTTAAGGGTTTTGATTCATCACAAAAATGTGAAGTTCTAACCCCAGGAAAGCAAATTTCAATGTTTTTTTTTCCAGATGACAGCAATATCATGATCAGCTAAAGACATAGGGTTGCACTCCATATCTTATCAAAAGTATAATGAAAGCTTTCCGTTTCTCTTTGAGCTGCTCTAATCAGAGAGATGCAAACTGATAAAATTAAAATTCTTGGTTGAATTTAGTATCAGTTCTCCCTTAAGGTGCCGACTCCTGCAATGCCTTTGAGGTCTGGGAATCTGAACTGTGGATTGGAGAAAGTTCAAAGAGCCATAGTGTGGGTCCGCTTTTGTAACATCCCTAGTTAGGGCATAGCACAAGAAGAAACAAAAAGAATTCAACCAAAAAATCTAGGCTTAGTAACGAGGAAAAAGAATAAAAATGAGGATTTCATTAGAGCACACCACAAATGCTTCTCTTCCACCATTACCATGTTCCTGTATACCCTATGTATATTATCCTATGTTCCTATATTATCTGCCTCTTGTTTTATAATACAACAGAAGTCAAGAGTTTGTGCACTTACAGCGTGTTCACCTGTAGCGAAGAGCTTTGGTGCCTGTTGTCATGCATATGCTTTCCTTTTTCTTCAGCAGAGGGTAGAATGTTTAAGAATACCTTCAGAGTAAAGACTGTGTGGCAATAATAGCATGAGATTTTAACTAAAATGTGTGCAATGACACATTTTATATTTTTTTCCTACTTTGGATAAGTAATTCAAAAATGCAAACATGGAAATAAGATACCATGGGTGCGATTTAATCTGAAAACTGCCTGCACAAAAATGAACTTCACATTACCCACTAAATGCTATCATAAAACTCAGGAAGAGAGCAAAGCCTGGGGGAGGAAATCACATTTAGAAATAAAATATATCTTCAATGACAAGGCAGCAAATCTGGTAGCGATAGCCTTTGCAGGTTCTGAAGGCTGATTCTTGATGGTGTGTCTCAAAGAACTGGTAGTGGTCATTTATGATCCAGCTCAGAAATTATGGGAGTGGTTTTGTTTGGAATTTATGCCTCAGAACTACTCTCAAAGTTAAATAGATAGTAACCATGAAAATCCTTCCAGTATGTTTTTCCCAATAAACTATTTATGTGAGTAAATACACAGTAACCCAAGCAATATTCACATTCTTGTTGCCTTTCCCCAGGCTTTCCTCTTGGTGTCAATAGTTATGAGCTCACCAAAACTGTTAATATTAATCTTTTCTTGTTTAATATGAAAAAGTATGGGAGAAAGAGAGGAAACATAAAGGACTATAATCATCTCATATTTATTCTTTTCAAATTTAAAAATTCGTATTCAAAAATATTTTGAAGAGCATCCTCATCTTGGGTTTCTTCTCCCAAAAGACATAGCGTAGAATATAGTGTAAGGTTAATGAAAAGCCTGACATTCGTGAGTCAGCATCAGGCTATTTTTTGAACTCTTGTGTGACTTTGAAAGAAATGCATAGCCTGTCTTTAACCTCTGTCCTGTAATACAACAGGAGGGGTACATAGCTGACCAAGTCATGTCCTAAACTGGCTCAGCTGACGGTTGGTAGACGGACCTCCTGTCTAATTCAAGCAAGAGTAAATTGGTCCCTGGACTGATGGCCCTCATTGGGAAAGTGAAAAATAACCTCTCTTCTGTTTGGTTTGTCCTTCTTACTGAATGTTATGCTATCGACTAAGAGAAATGTGACTATAATACTCTAAATGCGCTGAACCATTGTTTGAAGAGCTAGGACAAAGGTTTAACTGACAGGCCATGTCTTTCAGTGCCCAGAGGTTTCGTTTTTTTCCAGTGTGAAGGTTCTGGAAGGGTATGTGATACTTCTGGCAAACTTGGCTCTGCAAGTTTTTCTCAAGTTTTTCTTTTTTTTTTTTTTTTTTTTTTTTTTTTTTTTTTTTTTTTTTTTTTTTTTTTTTTTTATGAGTACGTTCTCTCCTTTTTCAAAGAGAAAGAGAAACTTTGCTTAAAGAATGCCTATTTAGGTAGTTGGAGTTTTTGTGTGTAGGTTAATAACAAAGATATAGTTAACAGAAAGGATGCTGTGCAACTCATAGGTGCATTTCTTTATCATTTCCTACAATGTAATGGTAGTAATTATGCTTTGAATATTTGAAGGCAGGATGGCTCTGGAGCTGAAGTCTCAGGAAAAGAATTCACAGGCATGATTTAGTTCTGAGCAATTTAACATTTTTGCTTCTTTTTTAAACTCCATTAGTTACTTGTGACCTAGACAATCCCACCTCTGCAAGAGATGCAGGGACCGCTTAAAGGTTGACTCTGAGAAGGGTTAGTAAAAGGCCCATCCTTTTATGCAATTCTGCCACAATTTAAGGTAAGGATGAAGCACAGGCTAAAAATCCTATGTCAAAGAACAGGTAGGGAGAAGACAGAGGCATGTTTTGCTTTGCGTGAAGGAAGTGTGCACCCTAACTTTCATGTGAGCACATTTAAGGTGTGGCGGCAGAGGGGGAGGTAGGTTGGTGGTAGAAAGAGTTTAAATCCCCTAAAGATGCACAAGACTCTCTCCCCTTCTCTTTTTATGGTTTGCTTGAGAGTTCAGTGAGAGGTGCTCAGACTCCCAGGTGAGACCGAAGGAAATTTCTTAATGCTATTCCTAGCTTCTATTTAACTGGCTTGGGAAAGCAACTCAAAACCATTCCCTCTATTAGAAAGCCAAGGTTCCCTGGGTGCTGGCTCACAACCATTGCAGAAGTTGATTATATAGGAAGGTTTCTACAGGGTTCACCATGAATATAAGAGTAGAGACTGACCTGTCATCTTTAATCCTCCATTACCCTACTACTCAAGAGTTCCTTTAATACTTTAGCCTCCCATTAAATGCATCATCTATCCTTTTCACCTAGGCAGCCTCAACTCAGCAGCAGAGTCTCCAGTCTCTTCCATCCCTCCACTGAGCTGCGAGTCCTTTGCTCCCAACCTCTGCTCTGTACTGAAAAGTTGCAAGAGCCCAAATATCAAATATCACAAATAATTTTGCATTGGAATCTCTTGAACTTAAATTCCCCCTCCCAAAAAATAAAAATCATACTTTCAGTTTATAAATGCAGAGTGATTAATGTTGGTTTCCACTTTTTGCAGTTTAGTTAATCACCCAGATAAGAAAAATAGGAACATACTCCGCAGTGACTCTTATGTGACTGTGCAAAATTGGCAGGTCTCACTTTCCCCTGTGTGAATAGTAGCAACGTGCCTACCAGCTAGATGAGACCTCAGATAGGAAGGATTCAAGCTGATGGTAGAGGATAATACACCCAGTTCAGTGATCACAGTACATCCTTTCGTACCAACAAAACGTTGAGCGACTGGCTGGCCTCAAAGCTTCTTTTCAACCTCTCAGTACATGAGCGTTCCCATCGCTTTGGTGAATGTGCGTGTGCTGTTCCAGATATCTGAATAACATTTTAATTTTCTTTTCCCCTGGAGAAGGTATAGGCATTGTCAACTAATATAGTTGCCAGCTAAATAAAACAGGAGTAACTGAGTTAATTAAGAGACCATTAGAACATAGTTTAGACTCAAGTGCATCACATTTTTTTAAAAGGACCTGTTGGGTTGTTGGGAACTCTAGCGAAATTTTGGGAACCTCTATCTCCAAAGACTCTAAACCTGTGTGACTAATACTACCTCAAATCCCAGAGAAGAAAAACAGCTTTAGGGAAATCCATATGGACACGAAGATTTTAAAGAAAACAGGGTCGTTTTTTAAGCAAGAAGACTCTTTACAATCCTAACTATGTATACCTGGTACTATGCCATTGTCTTCTGGGCATGCGTTTGTGTTTGTCTTTGAAATCTTTATTCTCTGCTGGAGAACTACTAAAAATTTAACATGGGAAGGAAAGAATGTTTTCTGTATATCAATGTTTGGAAGAATAAAACTGTTGATGTTTAAATCGGGAAACAAAACCTGATCAAAATCATCATTTTATATCATCTTGCACCATCTATTCATTTTTCTTGATTTATGAATGCCTTCTAATCTAATCTAATGAAATGGTTGTGAAATATTGAAAAGCAAGCTGCAAATGGATATCAGACACCAAGGATACTTTGAGAAATTAAACAAAATACATGTGTGTGCTTATGTACATGTGTTTATGTACATATGTGTAAAAGAGAGAGCAGAAATGATTCACCATTTCTTGGTTGCACTCATCCATCCATCTGTATAAGCAATTCTCTGAGGATGCTGCTGCATTAAAACTCTGTTTCTGATTCTGTTAAGTTGCTGTAATGGTGGAGGTAAAAATCTAGTAAAAATCTATCAATGTTGAAAATGAGAAGACAATATTTTTTACATTTTAACCCTCCCATGTGGTCAATTAATGTCTTTTTTTAGAATCTGAGTTTACTGGTTAATGACTGAGTCTTGAACATTAGCATTAACACTGCTGTCCTAAACCACAGCCATTAGCCTGCAATGCAGCAAATTGTTGACAGCTATAACAAAGCACCACATCCTGCTGCCTTGCGAGCCCTGGGTTCTGAAGTGCTCTCTCTTGATGCATAATTGAGCAAATACTATTTCTTTTTAATATTGCCGCTCACTTAAAACAATCAATTGGTCAGCTGGAATTGTTTTCCTAGTATTGTATCCTTAAACAATACCTATGAGCTCTGCTTACCTCTCAAATATTTGAAGCCATTTCTATTTAATTGGAGTCTATGATCCATGAATGTGTGAAAAAGTAGATGATTTCTGTGCCATGTAAGTGATCTTTTGTCACAGGATAGCAAACACTGCTACATGACATGTTGCTGCAACTTTACCTCCTTTCAACTACTGTTTCTCTGCATTATATAGATGAAATGTAATAGTTGCTGTATATCTACTGATTTTCAGTTCTAAAGTAATGTAGTCTGCAGAACAACAATCATACTATGAATCCAAGGCTACACAATCAATAGCTTATTTTTCAAGCTGAAGATATGTTTTTTTTGAGTCTTTTACTTTTAAAGTTACATAAACTGCATTTTGGTGTTATGTGGCAGGATCACTGCTCAGAAAGTCATTAGTAGGGCAAATCAAGATGTTGATTCAATCCTACTCAGTTCTTTTTCATGGGTAATAGCTACATATCTACAATGGCCTGAAAACTATTCAGATATAAAATTAGTACCCTTAAAAACAGGCATCTTTACAAGTGGCAGCTTTGTGCAACATGTATTTTTCAAGGAGTTATAAACCTGGAGATGCTATAAATTAAAAGCTCGCCTGTAAAAATTGTTTGTCTAAACTGATGGAGCAGTATCCCTTTATTTATTTATTTGTTTATTTGTTTGCACTGATCTGTTTTTTTTTGTTGCTGTTTGTGAACACTGACCACATCATCAATAAACCTTTGTTTTTCTTTTCAAGGAAGGAGGACATTTGGCTAATGCACTTAAAGTACTCATAAGTAAAGATTCATCCTGTAGTCCTTTCTTAGGGAACATCGTTATTAATCAAGAGTAGAACATGAAGATTTGTTTTTGATGAAAAAATGCAAATAAGAAACACCTCAAGCTGTAGTCTCAAGCACATTATCAGCTAGTACTGCTGTCTTAAGAAGCAGTCCTGACCTTCTCTACCTGGCAGCTTATTCTCACCCTGCTTTGCTTCCTCCCTTGGACTAGCAGAAATGTTTGTGCTGCTGCTCATTGAACTAAATCAGGGAACCAATCAGAGATAAAATTGCTTTTTTTTTTTTTCCCTTCCAGATTAATTTTGACTCTGATCAGATTCTCAATTTGGTTCACCACAGGACTGCTTGGGCAAAAATAAGGCTGTTGGCCTCAGGGGAAAGGAGGACTGCTTTCTGTTGTGAAAATGCCAATACATGTGGCACGAGCATTAGCTTTGCTTCATTCTTACTGCTCAAACAAATACAAATGTAAAACCTTCTATCTGAGCCCAATCCCTTGATTTAACTTCTGATTAGCTAAGGGTGTTTCTGGAACAAGCAGCGAGCCCCATCACCTCCACCCCACCAGCTCTCCATGCCATTCCTACTCTAGAAGTATATGAGCAAGCTCTGTCATTCGTAGGTATTTTGAACAAGCACACAGAGAAATGGTGTCATCAAGTCCACTTCCGTTAACATGGACAAATACTTCCTAAAATTCCTCTTAGAAACTTAATGATCTGCACCTCAAAAAACAAATTTCTTCACTCAGCTTCTATTAGGGTACTCACTAGAAATCTTCTCTTCTGTTCTGATAGTTAGAGAACTTCCAGCTCTCTGCCTGCAAGTATTCTGTGCATTAAAAGCAGAGTATAACAGCTTGGATTTGAACCCAGGCCTCTGCAGTAATCACTAAAATTGCCTTACAGAAAACCTTAGGAAGCTTATAAAGCTGAATAATCATTTTTCTTAACTGGGTTAACTTGATAGTGTTAAGCTATCTAAAATAGTTTCAAACTGTCTTAGCAGTAGTTGAAACTGTAATTACAGTACTGCCATGCAAATAAACAGAAATAAAGTCTTGAATTAGTGTTACAGTATTTAATATACTATTATTCATTCCACAAACAAAATTATCTGATTTAGAGTTGAAAAGGTAAAAGTCTGATTCTTTCAATAGCAAGAGGTAGAATTGGGATCTGGATCATCATTAAGCTATCAGTTGGATTTTTGGTTTAACATCAGACTGGGACTCATTTTCACATTCCGAAATTTTCTAAGGTGCTTACCTGATAAATAACTGGGGAATGTTTGTCATTTGTTCTTTATGTTTTTCTGTTTTGAGCTACTTTTCTGACAGTTCAGCTGAACTTTTTAGTTCTTAAAATCTGTCCAGTAAAAACAAACAAAACAAAGCACACAGAAAAAACAATAAGAATTTGGAATTTTTTGAATTTGAAGATTGTTGCGGTTTGATGGAGGGGGCAAATTTGGTGAGAGATGAATCCCCTTGTGTTCCAGCCGATCCTCAAAGGTTAGAGGGAGTGGGGGCGGCTGGACTCGTCTCTTAATAGAGATACCAAATACTGTGTTAGCTATACAGCCACCTCTGGCAGTATCGGATTCAGACAGTCTACCGACTGTCAGTCCAATCGCCTTCAAAACAAGAGGTCAGACTCACAAATAGCACAGTTTATTCAAATGCAACATTGACAAAGCAGGTTTCAGATGTCAGTACAGGAAATTCTCTACTACAGTGTGGGGTTCTTAGCTAGTGCCTAGTGTACAAATGTGCAAACATCTCTCACCCCAGAAGATGGGAAAGGGCTCTCAACCTCGAGGAGTCTCCTCAGGTGGTGTCCTGACCCGAGGGGAGGAGAAGGGTTCAGCCCGTCCACTGATCTGGAAGTTACAATGGAATCTTCCCTCTCTCCTCTTCCTTCTTCCTTAATTTCCTCCATTCTTACTGTCCCATTCTTCCTTCCCCATTCTCACCCCATTCTTCCTTCTCTATTCTTCCTTTTCGGTTTTCATATATTTTCTTTTACATTTAGGTGGAGCTTGAGTGACTCTAGGCATATTTATTTTTGTTATTCATTGATTTAAAAAAAAATCAATTGATTTAATCCCAAGTTAATTGAAGATCTAGAGAGCATGCTCAGTGAGGAGTTGCGTTCAGTGGGATGGGGTCGTGTATCGGTATTAGAATGAGATTAGAAGGAGGAGAAGTTTGAGCAAAGTCCATGGAAAAGAACTGATCTGCCACCATTGTGGGCCCAGCACCAGCCATCACACTATGTAGCTTATCAGCTGCAAGGTACGACCAGGTCGCCACCTCTGCAGGGAGCACAGCGGAGTTTGGCCGTGGGGTCTTCGCTCCGCTCCACCCTCTCTTCACTCATCAGCCTCACGGCACCATGAGGTCACCACCTCCGCAGGGAATGCAACAGAGTTTGGCCATGGGGTCTCCATTCTGCTCCGCTCTTCATTTGCTCTTATTAGTGTGTGCTGGGAGGGCAGGTTGTGTTGCCAAGGGAATCGTGGAGAGGTAGATCCCGCACATACCGACCATCCTGGAAGTGGTAACGGTCTCTCACCTCAGGCAAGCCTCTGTAATGCCAGAACCTCTGCTAGGCCCTAGTGTTTCTCTAATTTCCCCTTTCTCGAGCAATTCTCTCACAAAGATATTTCAAATGCATTTGTTTTGAAATTCAGAGATTAAAATAGTTTATGTTTAGAATATTCTTTGTGGTCCATCCATACTTTTGCTACAATTTAAGTAGTAGAAATTAGGATGAAGGTTTAACAACAAATTAATACAGTAAGAACTAATCACTAGAGGATGTTAGGAACATCCAGTGCTTAGAACTGGGGAAAAACGAGGACCCTGTCCTGAGAGTCAGCACTTTTATAAAAGCACACCATGATGAAATTTCAGCTTGAGTTAGATAAAGTCTATATCATTTTTAATTTGCTTTGAAGTTTGTAGTTTATTTAAAAGCTGTTTCAGGAACATCTGGATACACAGTCAGGAATGAAAAAATTTTCATGAACACAACAGTGAAGACCTTTTGCAATGTTCCTGATTAATACATCCACATTTTAGGTCCTGAAGGCATGACAACATTGACAAGATATTAGTTTATTTTCAAGACATGGAATACAATTCTGTTGTTGTGTTGTGGTTGTTTCCTTGTTTGTTTAAGGGAGGATTTATTTCTCTTCAAAATCTTGTTGTTTTTCCTTTATAAGACAAGCTGTTGATAGTAAAGCTGTGATCCACAGCCGTTGCTGCTCACTGGCCTGGATGCAGCTGAAAGCTAGAAATATGCAGGGCATGAGGTGATCAGCTTTTTTAGCTGTCTATTGTTATCAACATACAAAGAAATGCTTGAGAATGACCTTCTGAAATGTTAATATGTCCTGCAGCTTGGACAGTGAGCACATGTACTACAAAAAAGGATCAAAATTAACATCTCCTGTGAAAAGAAAATGAGGAATATTTGAGCTCATGAGTAGTGTTTTTGATAAACAAATGCCTTCAGTGCTAATACATCCAAACAAAAGACTAGACAACACGAAGAGTTCCTTCTTCATTTTAAATATGTGTTTTTAATACTAAAACACTATGATTAATATATTCATGCATATTTTTAAAATAAAGAATTCTTTCAGTTTCAAAACTGCTTACATCTGCTAGTGTATACTCTAATTACCAGTAAAAGCTGGTAACTTTTAGCACATGATTGATGTTATTGCCAATGAACAAGTAAGAATCAGATGTTACAGAATTCTCAAGGACTAATAAACTTAGCTAAATGTTCTGGTAAACTGAGGTTTGATACTCTGAGTGGATTGGAGACTAATCCAAACATAGTAGAACAGTCTTTCAATTTAGAGGATGAGAACAGAGCTAAAACAAACACTGTTTAATGTACAGACTTATTTCTATGGATAAGACAGGGCTTAGCTCTTAAACAAAGCCTATTTGTCAATGCCCCTCACACTGGGGAAAAAGGCAATGGTAATGTTGTTCATGCCTCTTGTACTACAAGCTATCAGCTAGCTCTGTTGGAATACATCCATAATGTTTCAGTACTGTGAAGAAAGTATATATTCTCAGAACTAAATAAACTGGCCTTTTCAGTCAAGTGTAGGCTGGCAGGCTTCGAAAGGACTTGGGACTCATTCTTCAAGTTTTGGAAGATGCAGCTGGACAAACAGGTAACTAGCTGAAGGCTGACAAACACTGGAGAAATGAGGACTGAAAGAATGGCTGATGAAAAATATGAGTTGTAGAAATATGCAAACTATTGTTCTTTAAGTGTCAGTCCATCTTATTGGCTTAATTTCTTCTTCCTTATTTTCTCATATTAGCTGATTGAACTGAGTTTTCTAAGATAAATTTGCATTATAATTCTTTGTATTTAGAATAATATCCATTAGTTAGAATGCAGAAACCTCTATAAATGCTAATGATCCAAAGTTACTATTTGTAAATATTTATAGAAATTTACAGTAAAACAGAGAATTGAATGCAAAGGGATGCAATCCAGTTTGATTGTAAAGGATCTTTTATTAAGCTAACATTGCCTTTTGGTTTCTTGAAACCTGAAGTACAATGAAATAGTGGTATTAAAGTTTAATCCCACAGGGAGGTATAAAGACTGTTCTATCACACTGAATTTTACTGTTCTTTCATAATGAGGAGAACTTTAATGGGATCTTTCGATCTAAACATCCATCTTCGTTTTCCCTTCATTCTTAATTCTCCCAGTTTTAACAAATGCACGCATGCTCTAAGATCTGAGAGATGTTCAGGAGAGACTGCTGTCCCTTGGAATAGCAAGAAAAGTCCAACTTCTTTTCCATAAACAGCTTGATACAGGAAAATTTTGATCTCTTAATTGACTTCTTCACCTATAAAATATTGGAATTCCCCTCCTCACATCCTGAAACTGTTAAGCCTGGTTGTCTCTCTTGACTCAAGTGAGGCAAGAATTATTTAGGTAACTAACTAGAATTCTCTCTCTCTCTCTTTTTTTTTTTTTAATCTGACACTTCATGAAATATGCCATATAGTAACTCTAGTAGTAACTTTATAAATGAAGTATTTACTCCTGTATCTACAAGTGATTAGCTGTTTATTTGGAAAGTAAATCTAAGAGATGTTTGAGGGAATATCCATCAAGCATTGAGGGAGGTGGGAAAGTCAATGCAAATCTTATTTTATATTTTATATTTCAGTGTCTGAGACAGATACACTGACTGGCTTGATCTGTTTCAGAGGACTAAGTCAAAGAGTTTGCAGATACATAAGATGAGCTGACCCATCAGCCTAATTTACCATGACTTAATTTTCTTTCAAAAAAAAAAAAAAAAAAAAGGCAAAAAAACCCAAAGTCTAGTGCAGACTCTTCTTCTCCTAAATGCCTGGTTTCCTAGTGCAGAAGAGAGGTAATTACAATGAAAAGTGTACTTTTGGTTTGTAGGATGCTTATGTTAGAAGAAAGGATCTTTCCAGTTTTGAGTCAGACCTGATATATAACTGTTGTCAGGGCATCTACTAATAAATAAAATACTCTTTCAGGGTGCAAGGGGACACTTACAAACTTCTACTTTACTACAGTAATCCAGCAAAAAATTAGGAAATTCCTGGGGAATTACTTGAGAAACTGCACATAAGTGCAAATGACAAACAGGACAACATAACGTGTTTATTTATAACAACGACAAAAAAAGGTTTATTTCTATGGAAAATTCTAAAGAGGTGGTAAAAGCAACAGACACAAGGAAAGGATCTATGACCTACAACACTAGAGAGATGATGAGAAACACATAGTAAGCCTTCCAAAAGCAAGGAACAGATGAAAGAATAGGGGGCTGATTGGTTTTGAAATGAGAAGCTCAGATGACATAGTTAGAAATTACAGGGTATACAAAATGGAGTGTAACTTTAAGTATGCTGAAGATAAATATGGTAATAGTGAGGAAAGGGAATTTTGAAAGTAAATAGCAAGATTTAGCTTTTTTATTTTATTTTTTTTTCTGTTGTAAGAATATAATACAACTATTTTGGGGTGCAGTAGTGTGAACAAGAATGATGAAAGCTTTCTTCTGACATGTTTCATTTTTCCTTTTAACCTAAATGGCATTTTAAATTTTATTTTTTAAAAATAAATGTAGAAGGTCACTGTTGATGTTACTAAATGTATTTTGTTTCCGTGATAGACAGGCTTAACATTCTGTTTAACTTTGGGAACTTTTTGATCTTTTGGATAAAACTCATAAACCTGGCATTCGGAGCAAAAGGCTGGAAATACTGATATTTGTAGAGTAGATTTGGAATAGTGGAAGTCTTACTGAAACAGTACTTTCTAACATATTTCAAATGTGTTCTGATACAATATAGAGAATTTTAAAAAATATCTCTCCCCCACTAGTAATAAACTTTCCAAATTCAGTTTGCAACCTGGCTACTTAACTAGAAACAGATGATAATGAATTTTTGACCTGTTTAAATGATGGGAAAATCTGGTCTGACCTTTATTTCAAGCCAAAGATAATAATCAAGCTCACAAATACTTCTTTTAGTCTCCAAACAAATATCCTGAATTTGACAAGAGCACATCTTGGTCTGAATTCCCCAAAGCATTTTAGGCATAACTGTTAGGCACCTTAGTGTCTAAGAAATATGTTTTGCTATTCCCAAAAGCCTGTATATAAAATTATATATAAATGATGAGTTTAGAAGAAAAGAATGAGGAAGATAAGAGTATGGCAGCTCTATTAGAATACACAAAACTCTTGAGGCAGTAGACAGCATATTAGGAAGCTATGAATTATGATGAGATAGGTAGAAGTTAAAAAAAAAAAATTGAAGGATTATTGCAGAAATGTGAAAGAGGTAGCAGTAGAGATGAAGGTAAAAATGGAGAGTGAAAACTTGTGATGAAGAGATATAAAATATATAAGGGAAACATTGTAAATGGTATCAGCAGCATGCATATTACTTCCAGATCCAGATTCCTAGTATTTTTTTTTCCCGTATATATGAAGTGAGAAATTCAGTTCTTTTCCTGATCTTGATATACCCATTTATATGAAGTAAAACATTTCTTTTTCATTAAATAACCTTTAGGTGATGGTGGATATATATTTATATATGTATATATGTATATATATTTAACATACTGTGAAACCATTGTCAGGGTTTGGCACAGCAGATTTTCACTAACAGGGACATGGATTTAATTACAACATGTCAGCAATTTTGAGCAATATTAAATTGCTTTGTGTTCTTGTTTTTCACTTCAGTGTGTACTGGTTAGTCTCACGAAGATACTCAAAATATTTGTACAGAGAAACCTGACCATTGTGTCTCTTGGTGAAGTTTAAAGACCAACCTGAATGGTGATATGCATGTAAAAGGCTGTTATGTCTTGCAGAAAATTCCATGATGTTTCTTTGGTTTGATTTGATTCAATATTTTCCAATATTTAATTGGAATCAAGATGTTATGGTGAGATTTTTTTTTCCAGTGTACAAATAAAATTAATAAACAATTTATTTTCTGCTAAATCACCTAAAGCTTAACACTGAATTGAACATTGCACATCAGAAGCCAAATAAAATTTCTCTATTTTACAGCATTAACTACATCCTAAAAATGTTCAGGTCATTTCAGCTTCCATTTGTAGACTTACTTTTAACTATAGATAAACTGAATCACCAACTCGATTTAAATAAAACACTACTATGTAAAACTATATATATATTTATTTATCTGTAACTATTGTAAATTCTTAATTTGGAGTAGATTTATCTTTTGTTCTGCTTTTGTACAAAACTTAGTAAAATTTATTCTTGATCGATGATTAGCAATAGAAAGTGCTGTAATGATATGATAGACTGTTTCTTCTTTCTGAAAGAATATCAATTAGCTTTCATCTTACCATGTTTTTTCCTTCTCTTTTTTGCTCTTCTTTTTTTTTTTTTTTGCAGATTTTTTTTTTTTGCATCTTGATACTCTTCTGCATTCTATTTACTACCTATTTCTACTAGAACAGTGTTGTCTCTTGCAATGTTCCTGGTCATCTTAAATTTGGCTGGAAGCCAGTCAAATTTTGTGGTAGTTGTTTTTTTGGTTTGTTTTAATTCAGAGTGGATCTTCTATGTGGTCATGTCTACAACTCTTTTATGTAGCATTTACACAAGCATTTATGTTCTCACAAATATTCAGGATTGTTCAGGAGGATTTTTTTTCATGCTCACGTATCTGTTAAAACAGAAATGGGAAGTGTTATTTATTTAAGATATTAAGATATTAAAGATTTTTAAGATCTTAAATATCTTAAATATGTCAATTAATAGAGAAGCAATAAAGTATGGCTGGTATAAGTTCAATAAACAGGCAATATATACCCATAAACAATTCTTAGGCTCAAAACTTTTCCTTTGCAAAACTGATGAAGAGAGTTAAAATCGGAATTAGTGATGCTCATACCAAACAGTGAAGTACAACTTAAATTGTTGAAATTCGTAAAATAGCTCAAAATTGAAATAAGGATGAAGGTGACCCAATTACTTACTATTACTGAAATCTCAAACAGTTCACACACTTAATGAGATATTGTGAATGCTGAAAACTGAATATTCATTTCAGAACTGTTTTTGCATCTGATGCATGTGAATGTCTTAGAGTTACTGAGTCCATCCCCTTAGAGTCACAGGGAAACATGCAGTAACTTCCTGTACACTTCTGTACACTACATTTTACATTTTTTATTTTACATTACTGCATAATCCAAGTTGCAGGACAGTTCCCAACAAGCCATATCGAAGCCAGTATCAACAGGGAAAAATGTGGTCTAGCTCAGGACAACAGTAAGAAGAAATCCATTATTTCTCAGATCACTGTAACACCAGTCTGGGGAGTACAGGTCGTTTGTATTTGTGAGGTAAAATCTTTCCCAGGCCACCTCAAGTGTTGGACAGCACATCAGACTGGAGAAGATGGGCCTTTTCTTTTTTTTGTGATAATATAGGGTAACACAAGGTAAGCCAAAAAACAAAACAAACAAACAAAAACATTAAAAACTTGTTAATCTTCCAGACATTATTTTTTTTCATCGCTTGTAAGTAGACTATTTGAAATTATTCAAATGGGACAAAATAATCCCAAGCAGCAGTATGGCATGGGCTTTGACTCTTTGGGCTGTGGCTTTGCTGAGAAGGATCTGGAGGTCCTGGTGGACAGCTAGCTGGACATGAGCCAGCAGTGTACCTAGTATCCTTTTAGATAGTCTCATGGTGATTATTTTTTTTTGATGCTAATTAGATATTAGAACAGGTAGTCTTCAGAAGTGGTGGAATCTCCCTCACTGGAAATATTGAAGATTGGTGTGAGTGGGCCCTGGACAATCTAATCTAAGGTTCTATTTCCAACAAAAGGTTGGACCGCATCTCTGGAGGCCTCTTCAAACCTAGACTTTTCATATTCTGTGTTTTTACAATGTAAAAATTTACAGTGTAAGAAAAAACCTACTACAATGCAGTAAAACAATTTTTCCTCTGAAAACATTAAAATAAAAAAAGCTAGCGTTTCCTGGCAAACATGCTTTCTAAATTTGCATTTAATATATTCAATAGTCAGTTATCTGTTTAATACTGACAAGGACAAAAGGTATCTTTTAGGATGTGGTTCTGGCATCAACTGTAACTATTCATCAGATGTACAAATAGGTTTATCATCTTAGAAGATTGCATTCTGTTATTAATGAGATGTTTTTGTTTCATTTATAGTTAGCTATTTCACTGTAAGATGCAAAAATGTTGAGATATTCAGAAGGACGTGGATTTGTTTACTACAGGCGTGCACTAAATTATGTGATTTTGGAAGCGAGGAAGTATGTCACGGGAGACACGTGCTAGGTAGATGGCAACATAGAAGGCATCCAGAGAGCTGCCTATAAGGTTTACGGTGAATCTGCGATTGACGTGACTAAAGAGCTCAACTAGTTTACTAGAGAGAAGAACTTTATATCAAAGAGCAAGATCTTTAATAGTGCTCCTTAGTAGCAACGGATTAAACATGCAAATACAGAAACACTCATATTACTTTACCTACTGCACATTTTGAAATTGTCTTCATGGATCACTAGGTTATTTAATGGCCTTTCACCCCTGAGGCCACACTTCAAATTAAAACTGTGTAAGCTTTGAGAAATAACCAATTTCAAGTTATGTTCTGAATTTGTATCAAGGTTGTATAACCTTGGAGATCTCCCTCTATGAGCTTAGCCAGCTTGCCAAATATTTATACAAGACAACAGCGTTTTTAGGCATGAGACTATTCTTCCCTATAGGAAAGAACTGATTCTCTCAACAGACATGTGAGAAATCCTCTATACTGCTGCACTGTGAAGAGGAATGTGTGTGTGTATGTGTGTGTGTGTATGTGTGTGTGTGTATGTGTGTGTGTGTGTGTGTGTGTGTGTATGTGTGTATGTGTGTGTGTGTGTGTGTGTGTGTGCGCACTCACCTGGGTAGAAGCAGTGCTGGTGGTTGCAGGGGCATATTCTCCCTTTTGTTGCTAAAGTTTACCTAGGATTTCCTATTTAACTGCACTATTTGGAAGACAGATGAAGTGAACTTCTTCTGTTGTTTAGCAGAATACCCTTATGTGCAAGAGAGGAGACAGGGAAGCAAAACTCAGTTCACAGTTTTTATCAAAATACTTTAAAAATGCACAACATTTCTCTAATGTAGGAGATTTAGAATAAAAAAGACATACACACACACACAAACACATATGCTCTCACCTTTGCATTCTGTGAGAGAGTATATTCAGTTTTCTAGTTCAGCTGTCTTTGTTTAGAACACTCTGAGTTGTTCCGTCTTCCTTATATTTGGGGTGTTCCAGAGTCACCCTAGGTTAGAATGATTTTTGCTTCCAGGAAGAAAATGGCTCCCTTCTCTTTTTTGCATAACATGAAAATTTTGTGTGAGATACAAAGCATCATCTATGCATAACGCAATACTACTATACGGATTTGCAACGGTGCTTATAGATTTATCATTCAGATAAATACTGCTCTGGACAGCAGTCCAACTTCTTAGAGAAGTTGTCCTAAATATAGGTCCTTCTTTTGATTTACCATACCATCAGGAATTGCTTTTAGATGCTTACCATGGGCAAGATGTGGTGAGAAAGGGGTATCTATGCCACACAGTGGCATAGAAAAAGCAGTAATCCCACCTAGCCTCAGCACATGGAAAATGAAAGGGACTGCTCCATAGAAGAGCAGTGAGATAGTGTGGAGGGATCCTGCCCCAGCATTCCTCGTCATGGCATGGTCACTATAAATAATATGGACCCAACTGATAGTGATCGTTATTAACATCTCATGACTAATGTGTGTATTGTCCAAGACATTTTTTTTCTCTTTGTTACACTGATGGTCATTGGGCTACAGAACTTCCTTACAAAAAAGTCAAGTAAAATGAAAACAGCATAAATCTCTCTCAGCACTTGATGATTCTTTCCTGTTGTTCCAACCACAAATCCGAAGCAGAATAGTACAACATAGCAGTTGATAGAAACATGCTGGAGATGAGACCAAACAGTGGAGATGAGGAGAGGAAGAAATTATAGAAAAATACATTTGCTGCCTCAACATTAATAGCTTTTTTATTTTCTATAAGAAAAAAAAATTAT
Source organism: Nothocercus julius (assembly GCA_013398735.1). NCBI lineage: Eukaryota > Metazoa > Chordata > Aves > Tinamiformes > Tinamidae > Nothocercus > Nothocercus julius. Next base: position 20,063,668 of record VZSV01000001.1, on the reverse strand, counting down.
ATCAACTTTTAAAATTAGTGTCTACCATTCTTTTCATTCGGTGTCCCCATTAGCCATTTTTACCCACTATATACACAAAATTTTCTACTGTTTTGTAGTTCTTTAGAGGACTGTTACTCAGACTTTCTGTGCCCATGAAGGCAAATCCAACCAGTCAACAACTGTGGATGCTGAGTATATCATTTGCAGTTCTTTCCAAATTAGAGAGCACTGCTGTGGCAGATGCTTTCATAAATAGGTTCTCACAAGTAAACCATGAGTGACTGAGTGTTTTCAAAGCAGAAATCTAACTCTACTGTAAAAATTAACCATTTTCATTCGTACTTCTTCCGCAGCAAAAATTAAAAGGGACACAATAGCACATGGAAAACAGAGAAACCAAATAAAATAGATGACCAAGTGAGGCGAAGGTGCATATGCTATTTTCTGAATCTAAGGATCTCTCCCCTCCCTTCAAAAAAGAACAGTAAGTGCTGGTGGACACCAGAGAGATTAAAGAACATTTTGCCATAGGATATGAGCAATCTGATCCCTTAATCCAGTTGCTGTTCTTATGTTTTTTTATGCTAATTACCTATGTAAATTATTGTGATATTAACTTTGTGACTTCTTTTGTTATGGGCTTTGACTTTCAATATGATAAAAAATAACAAACGTAAAGGACATTTCCAATATACAGGACTTTCCTCTTGAAAGTCCTAAATGCAACAGAAATGTTCTGGTCAAATATGTGTAACTTCTGTGGCAACTCTAATCTATGCTAGGGATATAATGCAGAGATGACATTGGTCTTCTAAACTCTTATTCGCTTTTACTGCCAAAGTGCATTTTAATATTTAAAAGCATAATTCAAGGCGAAATTTCAGCAAATGTAATTTTCATTGCCCCATTTTCTTTGTAGAAACTCAAGACTTGAATATTAACACAACCAAAGTAATGGCAAAGATGGTCGTGATAGGAAATCTTATTAGTAAACAAGAGCTGCATCTGAAAAATATTGTCATTAAAAGCTATGTAGTAGTTAATTGAGTTTGATATGAAATTTAGTGCTGGAAAGTTAATGACTAATGCAGCTATTTCACAGAGCTTGGTTACTGCAGGCTCTGTAATGATCTCCTTTGCTTCATAGCAACAATGAAATTAACCTCTCTTTTGTCCTGCAGGTGTTGTGTTCTGATAATGCATATCCTTTACAAGTATGGGCAAATTATTTGCTTTGCATACAAATTGAACATAAAGCTGAATGCATACGGAAAAAAAGGAAAGAGCACTTCTTTATATTTTTAAACTAAATAACAACATAGGTAAGTCAAAATTCGATAAATTGGCCTTTTCGGTGACTCGAAGTAATGCTAGAACAGGTAGGAATTTAGAGGATTATTTTTTTCTGGATTTCCACAACAATTATGCTATTGCTTTAAATCCTTACCAGTCGTAAACCACTAGTTCAGCGAAGCTGCTCCCTCACTTCCCGCATGCAGTGAATCCCAAGGGACAGCCAGAGCACGGTGGCCTGGCAAGCAGCATTAGGGAGGAAGAAGGAACATCCTCAAGTCCCGATGGTCATCATGTCAACTGGCCTAGAGGAGAGAGCGCGTATTTATAGTTTAGAGTACAGTGTGGATGGAATGAGTGAGGTGGGTCTGTGCGTTACTCGAATAAAAGATCGTTTTGCATTTTGTTCATTCCGGTGATTAAATTCCTCATGCACATATTATCTTTTTGACAAATTGGCAAGAAATATATTTGGAGCAGTGCAAAGGATGAGATTTGCTTCTGGCCTGCTTGTGCATATAGAAGGTCAAGAAATGTTCACGCATCCTCCCTCTTCCCTTTTCCAGATTTCAGGGATGCTAAGGCAATGTGACAGGGAAGATGGCACTTTAACTGATGAGGAAATGATGGATTTTGATAGATTGCTGTGGCACTGAATTTATGGAGGCAATTCTAACTGCCTGCTTCCTCCCGGTGTGAAGAACAGTCATAAGGGCACGGTGGGAATTGCTTACCGCCGCCGCCAGGGCAGCCATGACTCTGCAGCTGACTCACTCAGGACCATTGCCTTCAGTGAGGCCATTCAGACTGATTCATTTGCACAGTGAAAACCTACACCAGGGAAGCAAAAATAACCTAATAACAATAATTTTCAGAGAGCAGCATGCTTGCCTTATAATTACAAGCTCAGTTTAAGCGCCTGGTTTCTGCATACGCCATAAAAGTGATGCATAAACTTGGGAATAAACAAATATTGATGGCTTTTTTGATGGGAGGCAATTACCCAAGAATGACATTCTCAAAGAGTAGCTTAGAGTCAGAAAATGAGTGTGAAACCATTCCTTTGTATAAGCCACCAGTTTAATAGTATGGTGCTTTATATTTCTGTATGTCAGAGTCAGTGATATATGACTGAGGTGGAAAATAGATGCTGGGTTAAGAAGCATACAATAACAGGACTCTCTGTTGAGAGTCTTTGTCCTTAACACTGGCTGCTTTTCTGATTTTCTTTCAGAAATTTAGTAGGAAAAAACTCTTAGGGAAAATAACCACTGTTGTATAAGCATTTGCTTTTGTTTTAACTTCCAGATATGAAAATAATATGGAGGAAGCATTTGAAAATAGAGCCAGTAAGAATTTCATGTTCCTCAGGAAGTTCTGAAGATTAGGGCAGGAGCTGAGAGGAAAGTGACAGGAAGCAGACAGCAGTGCTGGGCTGAACCTGTATTTTCTGTTCCCTAGGGAAAGATGAGTCATACATGCCCACCAAGGATTTCTGAGTCTATACTAAGAATAAGGCAGATGAAATAAGCAAATAATTTGTTCTAGCAGGAGAATTGCAACAACAACATTTCCAGTTAAATCTATGAGGATACCTACTCTATGCAATAGAAAAATTTGCAATTTTAAGAGTATATGACAGGGAAAGTAAAGCCAAGAGCTTAAATGTAGAGCTTAAATACAGCAGAACCTTCTGTGGAAAGACCCAAGGGATGACAAGGAAGCAGTGACATTGCCAGTATTACCTAGGCATTGGGATGTCAATTGTCTGCTGAGACTCCCAAGTGATGCTTTAGTGTTTGTAAAAAAATACTTGTTCTACAGCTGGAGAAAAAAAAATGCTGTGCCTGAGGAAATTTCAAGTTGGGTTGGATTCATAGATTGGAACTAAGGAAGCTCTGATATAGTAAACATGCCTCTGCACTTCAGGTGGTAATTTGTGCTGCGTCCCATGTGCATCATGTATTAGTTCCATGAAAAGCAATGTAAGCTGCCTGGCTGACCTTTTCCTCTCTGCAAGGTGATGCAGTCATAAATACATGGATACTCAACTGGATGTCTTATTCAGAGCGTGCAGTTGTGAGTGGAAGTTGTCTCCAACAAGCTGGGCTTTCCCTGGTGACTATGTTTAGGGATGGTTTAGGTAGACATCAAAGGGACAATTCAGGGAATACTCTGTAATGGGCTGATGTACAATTTAAGCAAGAAATAGCGGTTTTTGAAACTCACAGTAAATGGTGATATTAGAAAAGGGGATTAACTGACTTACAAGCTATATAGCTTGAGCCCTGCAATGCCACAGTCAGTCCGGTTACACACCTGGGATATAAAAAAATGAAAAGATAAAAATATACTAAGTTAATAATAGGGCATTCTGTTAGCAAATCTAATTTTATTTGGTCAAATTCAGGACTATGCTCCTTGTTTGGAGAATTTGAAAAGCTTTCTGCTATGTGAACAGATAATCTTGGGCATTTAGAATTTGCAGGGCAGTGTAAAACAGGCTTCTGTTCATCAGCTGCTGTATAGCAACCAAGTAATGTATTTTAAATAGTTCCAGAAACTCTCAGCGTTTATCATCTTAGTTGTGATATCCTCTGGGATTTGGGTAAGTATGGCAACCACGTGAGTCTTTCATTCACTCACATTCTGTCAAATCTGTGAAACGCTGTATGAACTAAATGTTCATTAAAATCCCAGCTTGCTTTAAAACCTATGTACCTATGGAAATATAGATTTACTAAATGTGTGTGAGACTATTTAGAAGATACTTCTCCCTGAAAGTAATTTCCCTGAATTTTCTGAGCAACACTACTGAGACTTTATTTCAAGGAGTATTTTCCTCATACTTTATATACACAGACTGTAGCAGAATATAGCTCTAGACCAACTTTATTTTTTTACCCTGCCACCCAAAGGTACCGGTTACAAGTGTCTCATTTGAAAAGTCTTGTGGGCAGACAGTAGATTAAAGACAAGCTTCTCACTTATCCGAACAAGGTGGCGAGATGGCCTTAACTTTTATGTTCAAGACATTAACAGTGGCAGAAAATGAAGTTATAAAACACAGACTAAAAAGAATTAAAAAAAAAAAA
>VZSV01000001.1:20005292-20059248 GCA_013398735.1 Nothocercus julius | reverse complement strand
AAAAAAAAAAAAAAAAAAAAAAAGGAATGTTCAGTTTCACTACGTAGCCTCAGGTTTAGATTTGAATCAAATGCAAGCGCTTTAGCAATTAGGTGTGTCCTGAGAGAATGTTATTTTGGCCAGTCCTACTTTTATTTTTATTTTATTTTTCCTGTTAATAGCTGTACCTATTAACTAGAGATCCCTGAAGGTAATTAAACACTTGGAAGTGTGCTGGAACTGTACAAATAGGAAATTACTCCAGCAATTTGAACAATAATTATATTTAAACTATAGCCATAGTATATTAACTTGCTGAAAATAACTAATCTCCATAGTGGCTAAATTCATCAGAGTGTCATTTGGTGACACATCATCAGTATCAGTACCTCCTTACTGATGAAAATCCAAATATCATAATACTGAAGAAATATTATTTTCAGCAAGCTGATGCTGTGTAGGCTTTTCTTTCATCCTTCCTCCTGCAACATTTATATCTGACTATTTCCAAGTCCAGTGTCCTGCAGCAAATGTTGCCAGCAATACTGAATACTTTCAATTAGTAGTTCTCTACTTCTCTGGTAGCTAAGCAACTGACCTGTGGTGGAGAATACATAATGATCTTCTGCATATCCACCTTGGAGTATCAGACAAAACACAAGCTTCAAAACATGGATTTGTTCTCCCGTATTGACGACTTCGGCTTAATGTTCTGTGACTTATGAAAAAGTATGTTTGTTGTGTGTTTGAGGTAAATAAATCAAACCCAGAAGTAACAGGCTATATATATATAATATATATTTAAGTATGTATATATGTGTGTGTGTTTATATTTATGAGAGGCTTTATGTTTCCATGTTCCTTAATAGTTATCATGCTGTTAGAGAGCAAACATTCAGTATTCTGTAGCATGAAATCAGGGTAAATACTATAGTGTGAGAATTTACCAGTTATATAACCTACACAGATTTGATATCATCAATATACAAACGTCCTAATTAACTACACCAGGGAGTATTTTTTGACTATTTTATTTATTTATTAACTGCTGTGAGTAATCTGGTCTTGTTAATAAAGCAGAGTTTATGTAACAGGGATCTGAGGAAAAAAACAGCAGCTGGCTCACACTTAATCCACATAGAATAGAGTGTGGTGGTTGTCAGGGGGATGGTAGCATGAAAAATTAGCTGAAAGAATAACCTTCTCCATTAGGAGGCCTTCCAAAGGATTAAGTGAGTCTGTATTGCAGGGCTAACCTGAACTCATTGTTGTTACAAGAATTCAAATTCTAGCAAAACCCTGAAAAGATATTTCCCTTTGGCTTTGTTTGGACAGGGGACTTTGCTTATTCTGGTCCAGTGAAGCCTTCACAATCATAATCCCTTTATGTATCACCTATGGGAGAGTGCACAGTGCGCGGAGGTTTGCGATGGCCCCTTAGATGAAGCAAACCAGCAGAAGCTGCTTAAATGCATTGGTCAATAAACTCACAAACCACCGACATGGAGCCACACAAAAGCAACCTTTTAGATTACTGGAGTTACATTGCAATGATCTAAATATCCAGATAAGAAATGCAAATATGCTTTAGCTTGTAGAGATAACCCATTTGTACTTATGCAGTAGCTAAAGATGAATTTAGTTACCAAAAATCAGACTTTGGCTTAGTACTAGATTTTTACACAGCACCAATTTAAACAGTCTCTGGATTCAAATCCAGCTGATATCATCCTCCAAAACAAAGAGCACATGACAAGCACTGAAATGATTTGAAAGTGTGTCTGGTTGCCTGTACCTGAGCAGCAAACAGCATTTGTCTTGTACACAGTACTTCAGCAACTCTCCTTTTTCAATTAGCTCAAGTCCCCAGGGAGTTCTTAGGCATTACACTATTCTGTAAAATTAATTTAAAGTAGGAGAAAATGTGTGCAGGTCAAAAGGCTGAAGAAACTAACATTTACCTCCCAGAAGTCTGTGGGTATCTGCTTAACAGTTCTTGTTTTATGCAAGAAGTACTTACATTTCTCGTGGAAAGTAATATTTTAAACTCACAATTACTCTCCATCTTTAAAATGTCCTACCAATTATAGCTAGCACCTAAAAATTTAATTTCCTTTATTGAAGTATACATTGTACCTGTAAAGTAATTTTTCAATTTGCTGTAACTGTAGTTTCCTAGGGATGGAAAATTTCCTTTTTTTTTTTTTTTTTTTGATTCTTCAAAGTGGGTATGTGCGCAGCTACGTGGTTATATAAGTTACCAGGTTTGTCTAAGTTCAGAAGAAATTCTGGCATGTACTGAAATAAAAAACATAAAGCAGATTTTGAAACACTTTGTCTTTTTACAAATACAAACTATTCTGCCCAGAAGAGAGTGAATCTGCCCAGATTTCCCAAGTAACTATATGTTAATACTGTGGTAAGACTTTTAAGGCTTTGGTGTAAAAGTGAAAGCATCAGCAGTTTCTATGGCTTGGCCGTGAGCCAGTTCTCATAACGATTTATGTTATATCATAACATCCTCAGTGATAGGCACTAAGCACTGCCCTAGTTGTAACACAGTATCTGACATCTACTTCTGTCTGTTATGAAGTTACCTAATTTTTGTAAATCAAAATAACTGTCTATGCGAAAAAAAAAAACCCACAAAACCCAGAAGTGACCAAAACCCATCAGCATTACAAAATACTCATGTTCAGTCATTAGAGGCAAATGATATAAATTCAGAAGGCAGAGACAAGAGACACTGAGATGGGTTGCTTTATATTGTTAAATAAAAATACCTCAAGCCCTTTTCTCCCCCCACAAATTATTGAGTTAAATGTGGTTTAAAAACTAATGAATTATTAAAAGACTTACTCATAAGAAAATGACTTTCTCATATAAAATATTTTCTTTCATTTAAAGCAGAGGATTTTGCTTGGGGTCATCGATATAAAATTCTATAATAGATAAATAGACCTGCGTTCTATTCCAGATTGTGACTGAGAGTCCCTCTGTGATGTGGAAAGAATAAATCATGTGGCCTTCCTTAACAACTGTATTTCACTACATTTTTCTCAGACATTTTCAGCTGTAACAGTCATAGGATATATTAGAGGAGAAAAAAAAAAAAAAAAGGTTACAAGGATACGTAGACCATTGCTGACTTAAACAGAGAAGAATTTGGCTCTGTGAAAGAAATGCTAGGCTGTTAAAAGAACTTTGTCCAACTCCTGAAAGTCTTTGAAGAGTAATGGTAAAAAAGAACAAAGTGAAACAAGTGCAGTGAGAGAGTGAAGGCTGTTTTTATATAAAAGAAAAAAAAAAAAAGAGAAAAAGAGAGAGAGAGAATCAGCAGCCTGGTAGGGAATGAAGAGGAGAGAAAAAAAAGCTGCTAAAAAGAAGAGTGTGTCTATATAATTACAAGTAACATACAGTTATTGTCAAAGGAAGCCACTCTGCTTATAACACTCTAATTGAAAACTAAGCCTAAGTTTTTAAATTTAGTCTTCGTTTTTGCTTTGAAAACGGCCAGTTTTCAGGCTAGGCCTTTGCAAATTTATTTCGTGTGAAGAAACCTTCCTTGGTGCCGTTGTGTCAGCGCCACAGCCACCCTGAGCACCGTGTGCCCGTTGCCAGCGGCGCGGCGGGACAGCCGCGCTCAGCGCTGCCGGCCTCGCCGTGCGCAGAGCGCGGAGCTTCTGCAGCCGCTCTGCCCGCGGCAGGCTGGTACCTCTCAGAGGGACTGCAGCGCTGCCAGAGCGTAGGCGGTGACAGTACTCCATGCTAAGTCCAAACACCGAACCCTATAAGCGTGTTTTGTTCAATAAAATCCTTCTTGGAGGGGGGAATAAAGACTTCAAAAAACTAAAGTTTGGAGTTGCATTTTCCTAAATTCAAAGAAAATCAAGGGGAAAGTTGCATTGCTAAGACATTGCTCAACCATGGAGACAGTAAAGTATTAAACTTCTCATTGCAAGCTCAATATACTTTCCAATATGACTCTTGTGCCAAAAGGAATCATTAAATACCAGTGCCCCTTACTGGAGGGACAGCAGCAGAAAATGTCATTTCAGGGTAAAGGGGAGAATGGAGCTTGGTTTTAGCTTCTCTTTAGCTGCGTATGCAGTGCTTATGCGACTATGTAGCTTGAAATATGGGTATGTGTTATAACGGGGCCAGTTCCATAAATCTAGTGTGATACCAGTTCCCACAGAACAAGAAATGAAATGCTATAGAAGTCAGTATTGTGAATTTTAAATATTTTATTAAAAATTTACAATATTTGGCAATTTCAGCAGAATTTTAGAGTCTTTTACTAGGTCACTGCAATAGCACCCTTCAAAAATCTAAGTTCGACAGCACAGGCAGAGATGTGGCTCTCTAGAAAGAGTTGATGTGTTGCTGCATATTATTTATTTATGTGAATCTAAACCTTAGTATGGCTCTCAAGAGGATTTCAGGGTATACAATATATGAGGTGTTTATTTCCCACAGCTGTAACAATACCTAAAATCACAGCACTAGTGTTGCAGTGACCAGCACTCCCATACAGCATTATCCAGCTGCGGGAAGCTGTTGTGTGTTGTTCTTCTGCTGAGATGACATGCTTAGGATCTGGTAACACCAAATGTTACTGAGAGTGACATCTTCTATTGAAAACTTATAGCCAGAGGCTGTTAGGAATGCATCAGGGTATTGTAGACGTTGATTGAACTTTGAGGGTTCACAAATTTTGTAGCATTCCCCAACAGCTTGCTGCATTACTTGAAATATTTTCTTGAGCATGATTTTCATACGGTGATAAATTTTTAAAATGTGTTCTTTTTTTTTTTTTTAAAAAAAAATTCTGTATAATGGGCTGATAGAGATTTTTTGTGTGATATAGCCTATAGAGCTTGTTTCAGCAATGTCAAGGATAAGGTAGCAGGGACATCTCTCATTCTGCAGGAGAGATATACTTCATGGATGCATATATGCAACAAGCAGTTATGTCAATGATTAGATGATGCCCTATGTCCATAAGCCTTTTTTTTTTTTTTTTCATTTGCCTCAGTCTAAGAGGGAAGAGGAAACCTGCTGGGGGAGAGACAGCAGAAGCTGTCTGTGCTGCTGCTGTTGCTGCCACAGAGAGCTGTAGGAATTGGGAAGAAGTAGCTTGATGGCACAGGGACAATTAGGGAAAAAAGCTATTTCCATGCTAGATTTATTTTTCCCCCATTAAAGTAAATGGGATATTCTGTGGAATTTCTTTCGTAGAATATGGCAGGTTTGACCTGTAGTAAAGATAAACTGCAAAACATTTATTCTTGCCTAGATGCAACAGGACAAAATGATTCTTCTAATTTAACTTAGCCCTTTCCTCAAGAGAAGGACGAATTCAACTTGAAGAAGCCACCGGATTTTTCTCTAGCTACATGATCAGCAACATTTGTATAAGAAAGAAATAATAAAAAAGAACGGATGAAAATCTATATAGAAAAGGTGACACAGAATTGTTAGCTAACATTACTGAATGACAACATTGGACATTCATCTGTGCATTTTTTTTTCTTCTTGGGTGCAAAATTCAATGGCATTTTGTTTTTCTTCTGAGAAAGAAGAGACTGTGATCTGTGAGGTCAAGAATGTTTTGAAGACTTGAAAGTATTAACATCAACATTAAAGCCAACAAACCTTTGAACTGTAATACTATGCCAGTATAGTCATAAATTACAACTTGGATTTTCCTTTGCTGTTGTTTTCTTTGTGGCGCTTTCCTTCCCTCATTGTATATTATGGAAAAGTATAAGCAAGGGCAAACCTAGGTTTCTAATCACCTTCTCAATTAAATCCAGTCAGGACCTTTTCAGGATCTAATGTGCTCGTTCTACTCCTCCGAGTTTTCCCTATGACTGCTTACATGAAATATTAATATTGTTTGTATCAACCATCTCTTCCCTCCCAATTTCCACCGCATCATCACATGATGTTTAGTTTTTCTACTCATGCAAAGAATAAATATCAAATACACAAGGAAGATATATTCACACAACTATTTTATTAGTAAAGAACAAACCTGATGAAAATGAACCTAAGTAAACGGAGCAACTCCTATTGTTTTTACTGAAGCAGCTATTTTTAAACCACACATAAAAGGAACAAGCAATAGCAGTACATCAGTGATTTCCCTCAAAAGCAAGTCTTCTATCTCTATCCCTTAAGCCTACTCTCTATAAGAGAATTCATAAAACCACAACCACGCAAAAGCAGCAACAGGAGCAGCAACAACAACAACAACAAAAATTCCTGGGGTTTTCTGGTCTTCATCTTCATGCAAATCAGTAAAACAATAACTAACTTCTTTTAGCAAAACCATTTGGGAATCTTTTAATTTCTTTAAAAGACGTAATTTTAATAAGATGTAGTCACCTTTGTTCATGAGAAAATTTTTGGGTCAGCAGCCCATTTCTTGCTTAGAGCACAAGTAACCCCAGATAGGAAGACAAGGCTGGGGTCAGAGCAGTTAGTGTTGAACACCATTAGTGTGCAGTTAATCTACCTGCCATAGGTGCATCTTTCCAAAGGAACTTTCAGCTTGCAGGCATCAGAAAGAGAAATGGAGTCATAAAGTTGAAGTCTCATTCCAAATCCTCATAGAGGATTCTCACCGAGAATCCTCTGCCCTTCATAGTATACCTGTGACCAAATTCTGTGACCTAATATGACATGATTCTTTTACAGCATGCTTCTTACATACAAACTGAGATGGTGGCAAAAAAAGAAATGGTGAATTTTAATGCAAAATGAGATTTCCTACTGTCTGTAATAGAGGTTGAGGAAAAATTCTGCAATACTTCCCATGGTTTTCTAGAGTGTTTATGATAAATATGAGGAACCTGGAATCTATAGATATGCCCCAGATCTGAACATGTTTGTATATTTATGTCTTCTGTGAATAACTTTAAAAACACCATAAATATTCCTCAAGTTTATAAAAGTTATTCTCAGGCATGTTTTTTCCAGCAATGATTATTCCTGTTTGCAAAGTACTGCAAGATCTTCAGACAAAGGTTAACGCAGACTATGACCTGGACAGTTTGGACACATTTCTCAATGTCAAACTCATGACATCTAAACTGAGGACTTGCTGCAGAATACTGTGATTCTGTTTTAGTCAGCATATCCTCTTTTCCTTTCTATAGAAACCAATATATGGCCAGGAACTGAGGGTCTCAACTGTGAAGACACCTGAGTCTGGAGACAACTTGTCTTACAACACTGTGAAGTTATGTTACTTGTAGCATATACACAGGTTTAGGAGCTGGAAAGTGTTCTGCAGTCCCAGAGATTACCAGGTACATGTATTGCTCTAGAATAAGAAGAAGAAGGAAAAGAGGAAAAATCCTCAAATAAAGCCTAATTTGGGGGTTTGGTATAATTTCTATGTTCTTTCAGAACATGGAGATATCACCTGGAAGTAGAACTTGCACTTTTTATGAGATGTTCTTTTTGTCTGAATCAGATAGCATTTTTACGTTAAACTGTGTCCAGTTTTGAAAAGTGTCCTGAAAATCTTTTCCTCCATATTGCCGTCAGCGTGAGAGGCAATGTCTCCTAGATACTGGGTCAGAAATTAGATAGGCAGGTCTCTTGAAAATGACACCTCCAATGATATTCATCTCTTCTGGATGCTTGCTCTGAATAGGACTCTACAGAGAAGAGCAATAAATTGATAAACCACTGAAATGTACAACTAATAAGCATTGTAAATCTGATCTAGAAAGAAAGGGCACTTCGCTCTCAATGCTTGGCCAAGCACCCTGATCAGCTCGGCCAAAAATGGCACCAGGAGGCACTAACGGACGGTGGCATGCTCTATTTACATTTACGCAATCATTAATTGGTATTAGATGTATGAAAATAGATGTGTTCTCTTCAGTAAAACTTGGCAAACTCTTAGCAAATAGCGTTTAAATAAAAATGATCACCTGATTTTGAGAGTTAACAGGAATGACTACTCAGGTATCTCCTGCTAGCTAAAAGACAAGCATTTCATTATCATTTCATGTTTAGTTTCTAGCTATTTTTAATTGCTAACAGTACAAAATGTAAGTATCTCTGTAGACATGAGCACATAAGACTTTTGTTATTATTGTTATTATTTGGTACTTTTTCATGTGCATTATGTTTTTTTTTCAATTATATATTACCTAGTCTGAATGCAAACTGTTTTATATGCAGATTTAAGGTAATGAACATTCAACTTTAAAAAATGGTTCTGGTATCCTGTAGCTTCTCAATAATAATATACTCTTACATTCCAACAGAGAAGGATGGATTATGGGTTTTTCAATTTGCATCAGGCATATTAATTGCAGAGTAGGATTTCCACATAAAATATCAATGTACTGGAACAAACTGTTAATGCACCAGAATATGAACACTTACATTCATTTCTTGAGATTTAAAAGCAATCTTCTCTCTCTCTCTCTTTTTTTTTTTCCCCCATACATCTGAATAGCATGGTTTGTTTTTTCTAACTCTGTTAATGAAAACAACGTAACCAATGTTTTCTGAAAACCTTAATTAGCTTAAGTGTTAATAGTGCTTTCCTAGTCATTGTACTGGCAAACAGTACAACAAACCATTAGGAAAAGAAAATAATTTACAGGGTATGGAAAACCTTTTTAGAGCAGCTTTTAAGAAACATGCCATGGAAGATCAACTTTATGTTGTAGTAGCAAACAAAGAAACATTGAATTCAAGTTTTACTTATATGTTTTTACTGTAAGAAGAGATTCCTAGATTAATAAAAGTTTGCTTGGGAATAGAGTTCAGAAGATAACTTGCAAACTGTTTTTAGAAAGTTGCAAGTCTATGGCTTGTTTTTTATCAGTTGCATTTAAATCATACACAGAACCCCAGAAATATGTAATAATAGAATCAAATAATTTCATCTTATAACCAGAAACTTTAGTTCTTTAAAAGTAAGTGTCTGTTAGGTAAATAATATTTATGACACTACAGAAGTGCAAAAGAGAATTCTTTATACAGCTAAGCTTTATATGTCCTATTGTTCAATATTAGACTATGACTATATTAAAAATATACTGTTGTCAAAACAGATTAATTTCCTCGGAGTTTATACTGTTTTATGACTACTCTGTTTCAAACTAGTAGTCCTTAATGGGCTTTCAACTTTTTTTCCCCTTTCTTACAAAACAGAAGATGAATGCAGGCCCTTCCTTTTAAAGCTGAACAGAAAGAGAAAATATTTAAGTTTGCATGGCACAGCTGCAGGCTATGAATTATCACACTAAGGAAGAGTGGAAATACCACCCACATAATCCAACGAGAGGCCTGATTCATTTTGTGTCTGAAGAAATCATTGCAGTCTTGCAAACTGAAATGAGTTTTCTTTGCAATCTTCAGGGGGGAAAAAGTGAGAATATCATGTTTACCAGTTCAAAGCAAAATTCCTCTCTTTTTTTCCTTCCTTCTTCCTTATTTTCTTACTATTTTTCAACTGCTATCTAGAATTTAGTTTAGTGAAATTTAGTTTGAAATAAGCCATAAACGAGAGGTAAGAGGCATCAATCCCAGGCCCATCAATCCCAAATGAACTCATTACAAGAGATTTGCTCCCCACCCTCACATGGGGAGCGAGTATGCCATCTGCTTAAGATCCCCATGGAAGCACCTGCCTAGGGTCCTCTCTGAATATGCAGGACTTTACTCAGTATGCACAGGCTCTCTTTATCTAGCTTCCTACAGGTCATCAGTAGGGAATAATGAAGATGGAGATATTAAATTCTGCCTTTTAGGTTCTTTACTCAAGGCTGTAAGGAAGTTCTGTCCTCTTGGGATCTGAATATCTGAATTTTTCTCTCCTTGAAAAGCTTTCAAGTGCTCTGAATCTTTCTTTCTTTAAAAAAAAAAAAAAAAAAAGGATTAATGATTTAAAAGTTCAGTTACTGACAGATGAAATTATGACTGCAGTAAAAGAGTAAAAGACTACTGATTTGGAGTACTACTTATCCAGGAGAAATTCTTGTTATTGCTTTGAGATATACAGACATGCCGTCCATCCCTCCATACAGTTTTGTAATTACAGGGTTGTGGTGGAAGGGAGGAGAGGAGAAAGGTCTTGTTTTCCATTACTCTTGTTGGATCAAAATGCCTCCTAACAGAAAGAGAACATGTTTTTTTAGCCTGACTGGAACTTGGAAATGATAGATGGCTTTGCTTTTAGGGGTGTTTCTGAATTTTCCATGAACCAGAAATTTTTCAAAATAGCTTTTAGTTAGGGACCAGAGTCTTTTTTTTCAAAGAAGTGACCTAATCACTAAGTCTGAAAATCTTGCTGCTGTCTGCTCTCTCTTTCTAGCCCATGTATTCTGCAGTTCTCAGCAACACGATGGGCTGCAGTAAAGGTGAAGAACTATTCAAAGCTTTCTGCTTAGGGAATCCTCTTAAAAATGGGGATTTCAATTTGGATATCTTGAAGAAGAAGGTTGGATTAAATATAGGATTTTTGTTTTGTTTTTAAAGAACCCTTCAGACTATCTTAGTCATGAGGCTAACAAACACAAATGTTTTAAAGGAAGTGGAAACTGAAGCTATATTTTTATTTTTTTCTGAGCTGGTCTAATTGGAGAGCATTTTCCAGATAAGTGCCTTAGCTGAGCTGGATGCCTGAGTGAACAAGATCAGGGTACCCAGCGCATTCAGGAGTGAGTGAGGCACTGAACTGTTTAGTTCTGTTAAGAGTTGTGAGGATGTGGAAAGGCTCATCATTTCATCTGACCTTAAAAGCCTTTATCACAGCAAAACTCATAGATTTCAAATTGTTCCTAGTAAGCATTGATTTAATTTAAAGGACTTAAGGTATATTTTTTCCTCTAGTATACAAAATAGTAAAAATTGGCTGATAAGTATTTAATACATTATTACTGTAATCTTGCTCTAGATTTAAATAGAGACCTAAAGCCAGTAATATTCTCTACAATTCTAAATCTTTTGTCACATCTCTGCATGTTTAACTTCATGCATAAGTACCTCAGGACTAAAACTTAGCTCTTTTTTTATTCTAGAGATAACAAAATCTGGCTCAGAACTGAGTTAACTCCAGCAAATTGTGATGAGACCAGTTAAGTCATAAAGCGATGAAGGTAAAATATTTAACAGCTTTTGTTGCTTGCAATGATTTTGTACTACCCATTGTTTTAAGCTGCTGTAAGTTGAAATATAACCTTCCCCCCACAAAAAAAGTCAGCTTTCATTTTTTTAGTTTGACTACAAAACGTAGCCCTAGTTGTATTTTATTATTTTGTATACGAGAGGGTTTTAATCTCAGGAAAGCTCGTCGGGCTTTGCCGGTGGACGCGAGCTAGCCCAGGAGCGGGGAAGGAGCTGCTCGGAGCCTTGGCATGGCGCGCGTTGCCACGGAAACCGCTGCTTTGTCTCTACGTGTTCGGAATGGCGGCATCATTAGGCACTGCGGCTCCGCATCCCTTCATGCCCCCCAAGAAAAGTGCGGGGGGCTGGGAAAGCTAACAGGTCTACCCCTCTTTAAGAAAACAGGAACGAAGAGGGGCAAACTTATATAAATCTGTATGCAATTAAAATCACAATTACACTCTGCTGAGACTAAATTTGCCCGGGCTGCTTCATTCCATATTTTGCTGCGGGTAAAGGAATGAATAATTCTCCCTGCTTGTCTTTTAGTGAATTAAAAAAAAAAAAAAAAATTACATGAAACTGGCCCATTGCAGATGTTTTGGTTAAAATATATCAGTCACTACTAAATATTGAAAAAAAAGTCTATTTAATAAGGTCATGCAGCTTATTTAACTGCCTGAGACATTGCTTTAGCATTGCTGCAATGGATTTTATTGATGGAGTTAGAAGCATAAAATGGCACGGAAAAACCTATAGAGGTACATTTATTGCCCACATCATAAAGAGGAGTGGTGAAGAATACTAAAAAAAGTGAGAATATATAGTGACAAGAGAGTTACTTAATGTTAACTACTAAGTTTTAATCAAGATACTAAAACCAGCTCTGCTCCAAAATATATATATATATTCATATATATATATCTGAAGTGCAGCAGAGCTGCATGCAGTTTCCAGGCATTACTCATTGGCAGCACAGCTCTGAACCTGAGGTCCCTCAGGAGCTCAGCTCCTGCCCTTGGCTGATGAGAAAAGCCTTTGAAAACAGGGTCAGAGCTTAACCTCAACCCTCTGTGGCTTATAAATATCAACAAAGGGAAGGGATTTTAGAGCCATCTTCCCCACAACTCTGTTCACTGAGAGAAAAAATTAAATCCAAATCATAGGTGAAACAGTTAAAAAAAATGCCAAAGTTTTCTGTCTATGTTTTTCAAAGAGGGCAAGCAACCTGGCTGGTAATTCTTTTTCCTTTAATTGCTCCAGATGTGAAAGTGAGTAGCTAGGGGCATAATCCAGAGTGCGTCTATCCAGGTGGTCTGAGAGATTAACTGGTTAGTTCCCAAGAGTATAAAGAACTGACACAAAATAGATATATCTGCATCTGAAGGCATTTTTATTCTTAGTCAGTGATATTCTATACTGAATATTTAGTGACTGTCTGAGGAAAAATATTTAAGCTAAAAATATTTTTGAATAAAAAAATGCCTTTCACAGAAGAAACATTTTAATGTATTTTTTCTCCTTTATGTAACATTATTAAAGAGGGCTTGCAGACGACAACTAGAAGAAAGGTGCACTCTCCTATGCACTACATTGCAAGAACACACAACTGTTTCCTCAGAAAACAGTGCTTTTCTGTTCCATAATTCAAAATCTAATGAAAGATGAGTCACTATCTAGGTAAATAATTTTTCCAGATGGGGACCTGAGATAGATAAAACTATTCTGGAGTGCTCCTGTAGTCATCAAATATTTTGATTTCTATGCAGCAGTCTTTTAAACAGAGAATTGCACACAGAGAATAACTTTAATATACCAGGAAAGAAGTAACACCTAGAAAGGTACTAGGATATTGTTTGAAGTAGTCCTGATATGTAAGAATTGAAGCAACTGTGCTCTGTGACACTGACTTAATAACAGCTTTTGGTAAATGTAGAGAAAGTAAATGGATTCTCTTGGCTTCCCTTTTGAGCAAACACAAAGGACACCAAGTTTGAAGAAGATTAAAAAATGCTGCTTGAATCTTAATGCATAAATGTGTGGGCCTGGATGCCCATGAGAATGGATAATTAATTGGAAGATACAGTTAGAAGTGGGTAGCAGTTATTATAATCACTCTATTTTTTTATGATGGTTTAGCTGATCTGGGCTGAGAGCTGTAGCCTTCCAGCCACATTTAAGAGTCCCATTCATGTTCTGATCTGTCAAGTACCAGATTTTTTTTTCTTTAGGTAATCTCTACTGACATCATTTCTTGATTGCATTTCTCTACTGACATCATTTCTTGATTGCATTAACAGACCTAAAATGTAAAATGTCCCGTTTCTTAATCACTTTTTGAAGAGAAGAGAGTTTTTGAAAGAATATTGAGGAGATTTCAGTTACTAACAAAGCTCTTAATGCAGACAAAGGGAAAAAAAAGTTTAAGAAAATATAGGTATTCTTTTAGCCTAGAATATTGAATAGAAGAGTAAAGCACACATTTTTACACCTATTAAACCATAAGGAAAGGAATTTCAAATGTATATTTTGAGATCCAGCATAGTTTTTAAACTTACACATTACTTTTTGCCTTAATGTAAAAATATGAATTAGTTGGAAATATCTAATTACTAAAAAAATGTGCAAGTTGTACTGCCTTTATGTACCAATTTTGTAAAATAAAAGAGTTTGTAAAATTTTACAAAAATGTAGTGTGGTGAAAATAATATATATTTTATTCAGGTGTACCGAGCTGAAATATCTCATCTGTGGGGCTGAAAGAAATAGAAATAATGGTATCTTCTCACATTGTTTTACTTACAATGCTGTGAGACTCAAGGAAACAGTCTTTTCAAAGTTTAAGCCCATTAAATATTATGAGCCCACTATGCAAGCCTCAGGGCAGGAATGCATGCATAATCACCATCCGAATTGAACCAGAAACTTCCAGAATAAAAATATAAGCAGTTTCAGTTGGAGCTAATGAACGAAGAAGAAATAAAAGAACTTGTACACACTGTAAAAACCTTAGAAGTCCCTGGGGATGAATCCTTAGATACCCCTAGAGCCCATAGACTGATACTTGTGCCTGCAAGTCAGCCTCTCAGGCTTGCTTTGAGCCTTCCGCCGTTCAGAAGCAGATTATGTGTTATAGGTGCCCAGTATCCTCCAAGATCCTTATTCCTCTGATGGCTGGAGCGTGCAACGTGCTTGCTGATCTTAGTCCACCTCCAAGGCCGCTGCTGCAAGAAAGAAAGCAGCAGCTCAGCTTCATCTTTATCCTCTTCTTTTTCACACATGGCAGTGTGTACACTCCTTGGATAAGCCACCAGAAAAACTAAATGCAAGCAATGATGTAATTCCTAGCTTTTGCACAAGGCACGTAGAGGAAAGGGAATGACATTATTTAATGTGTATATTGCAAGAAGAAAGTTACACGTCTCTCACTTCAGTTGGTGTTATTAGTACATGATGAGTGCCTGTGTTTTTTTCCCTCTTTTCAAAAGCCATCCTTAACTGTGCCTGCGAATCTTTCTGCTAAGGTACCTGAGTTAACAGGCACAGCCAGTGAACACAATCTTAAAGTTTATACTTGAAATCGGTGAGAAAATTGCAGTCTGTTGTCTCCTTGCTCTGCTTCTGCGGTGAATGGACGCAAGTAAAGTACCAGCTCGAAGCTGGAAAGGGAAATCAGAAGCATTAAACAGAAAGTGGACTGCCAAAAGCCTCCTGTGGTGTGCAAGCCCCAGGCTGACACCCCTTCTTTGGATACTTTGAAGTTAACTTCACCTTTAGAAGGAAGTATTCGTATCAGACACTGCACTGTCGCTGCAGGATGAAAGTCACTGACTGCTCTCACAGCGCTTTGGTACAGCCAGAGTTACCAAAATACCTTTTCTAATTCCAAGCCTTAAGACATTCTGTTTGTGCAGCTTAATAGCAGTTCTTGTTTCATCACTCACTATAAAGCTTGAACACACACAAGTACTATTTTGAGGGTTTTTTTGTCTTTATGTTTTGCCTTTCAGGTTATTTCTGAAATGGTAATATTACACACATATTTGTGGCCAGTAGTGCAAGTATATTCAAGATTACTTGAAAAAATGTGAAAAAAAACTTGTGTTGTTCAAAATTTTACCTATACTTCTGTGGATTCCATGGGTGAAATATAGAAAAATAAATTAACCTATTGGCAACAACCTACCTTTGTCAGTCTCATTCCCAACCACACTGAGATGGAAAGCAGCCCTGACACTTATGCGGCTGCTCCAGCCCATTGTAAACAGGAGGTGGCAGTTCTAGTCTTTGATCCCATATGCTGCAGTGTTATAAAACGGTAATAAGTAGCTGGGAAGACATTTCCCCAATAAGCAAGCTAAATAGCTTTTCCAAACCTAGCTGGAGCTGCTTCTCCTTTAATCCCTTTTGCAGAAGGCTAAAGAACAGTGTTACAGAGGGAGAGAGAGAGAGAGAGGGGAAAAAAAATGGAGAGAATAGAGAAGCCCTTTGACAGCTCAGTATTGGTAGTATAATAGACTCTGAAGCTACCTGCACTGCACCCAAGGCTTTTTCTCCAGGACAATACCACAGAGGAATTGTCTTCTTAGTGATTTTGTGGAAAAAGAATTATTCTGTATTCATCTCATCCTCTCTTAGTCTGGCAAATATTTCTAATTGCGAAAAAAAAAAAAAAAAAAGTTCTTATTATTCTATACTTTTAAATTCTCACTTAAAAACAGATTAATACATCCTTCCCCTCAATATATGAAAGGGTGAAAGAGTGGATGCAAAATCTAACATAGTCTACACAACAGGCCATTATTTTTCAAACTCCCGTTACTTTCCCAAGTGGCCCTTCATTTACTAAGAAGACTTTGCTTTTATCATCAAAGGAGATTCGTGTTGGAACCTCCTCTGCCTGCTCCAGATATGCAAATGATATGAAGGGAGAGAGAAAAGTCCCAAACCAAGAAGCTTAAAAGACCTACAAAAATAAAGACCGACAGCAAAGTAGATCCACTCTGACAGTCTTTTCTCCACATAATGAGAGGGCGTTGAAGAAGGGAGGCAGAAGGGTGTGAGGAGACAGTCAGGCATCTGAGAGAAATAATACAAGTATGCAAAATATTTACCACTTTTTAATCCAGTTCCATATCTGACCATAAAACCTGTCAGGTATCGCAGCAGCAATGTATTGCACAACGATGCTGGGGGATTTCGTAAAAGGTCTGGAGCCCAGGTGGAGGTGAGAACCACTAAAAGCGTCTGACATTCACAGCCACGCAGGCTAACACATATCTGCAAGTGCCAGACCCCACGAGGCTGGATAATGCAATTGCCAAACTACAGCCTTTCTGAGGAAGTACTTTGGGATGCTTCATTTTGAGCTAATCATTTTTACCCTTCTGATACTCTATCTTCATCATCCCTGCAAGTAACTTCTCTCAGAGTGGAGTGACTTGCTTTGTACTGCGGTGAGTGAAACTGGATCATAATGTCAGGGCCATAGATAATAAAACATCCTACCTTTTCCATCCTGTTGTCCAGTGGGAGCTCCTGTAGTCAGAGATTCAGCCGTGTACATTAATCTTCACGGGGTTATACAGGACATCTCTAACTCAATTCCCCTACATCCTCACAATCGAATATGTCCAATTGCAGAAAGATAAGACACAAGTCTGATATTGTTAATCAGACAAGCACATACTTGGACATGTTTCACAATAGGAGGGAGAGTCAAGATCACGTCCTGTAGCAGTAAAGGAGAATAACAGTGATAAAGCCAGCACTGAACAGGGAGAGAAACCTTGATATAACTGTGGAATTACTGAGGAGGCAAGAAAGTAGTACAGAAGTATCGACACACACCATTCTTCCAGAATTTTTCTAAGAGATTTAGGAGGTGTTTTAAGGATTTGCAAACAATCAGGTTCTCACAGTTTAATTACTGTGTATCAGCTAAGCCACACAACAGTCCCCCAGAGTACCTTTTGCCCAAATAAAATGCAGAACATTGTATCTTTCCTTACCCTCTTTCTTTTCTGATCTAGCTGTGTCTAATTACACTGTATTTACTGAAAGCTAGAGGAGCATAGATGAACAGTTTAGTGACTATTCTGATGCACAGCAACTCAGGATGCATTAGTAGGACATAGTATCTGTTTCCTTGGGTTATTTCCTCAGAAATACCGAGGCAGGGGAAAACCAGCCCTGCAGATCCTAATTTAAGTGTGCATTTGGCAAACAAAACTTCTCACACAGGACAAGCTTGCATGAGAAGAGATGGGTTGTGAAGAGATTCACAGCTGTTCTGGGTATAAAAGAGAAGATAAGGATGGGGTTAGGTCCCTAAACTGCCATTCTAGGCAGAGATAGATGCCTTCCCGGCTGTCAGTAAGATACCTCCCTTTAGAATTTGAATTTTATTATAACCAGACATTTTCACTGTCTCCCTTTATCCATGAAAAAAAAAAAAAAAAAAAAAAAAGAAAAAAAAGAAAGAAAGAAAAATAAAAAGAGGAAGTCCCAGCTGCACCATTCCCAGGGACAATATGCGTGTGACGATGGAAGAGATGTGGCGATGGGAGTCACAGTCTGGTCTCACTTGTAAGGTTCCCGCATGGCTTGTGGTGTGTGCGGGCATGGGCAAAGTCGCAGCAAGTCCTGAGCACTCAGCACTCCTGCTGAGAGGTGAAAGGTTCCCATTTTGAGCACCTCGAGGTCTAGCATTTGTTAGGACAGCTATGTAGCTTTGCAAATGCCCCATAACAAAGGTAGAGAGCTTTGTATGGAGGCCAGGCCACTTAGAGACCAGTGCAGTATCTGAAAGGCACTTCTGAGATGATCAAGTAGCTGATGTGGTACCAGTTCCTCTAAGAAATTGTCCATCATCAGGCTTATAAATCTCTTGTTGAAGCTTAAACATGGAAGTAGTCTCTCTGGTTTCAATGAGAGTATTCACATATAAATTTATAGGTGTTCAGTGCCTTTAACAATGAAAGAAATAAAATGTATCAACTTCTCTAGACTTTCAGAATTTTTTTTTTTATTAAAAAAAAACAAGGAATATAAAGACTCAGACATACGATGAAGTTGCTGAACCTTAACAAGTTATTGCCTGACAGCTGAGACACTCTAGCTGTTCATGCGAATGCTTTCATTGCAAATGAGACTAAGTCAATTTGTCTCACATTTGCCACAGGGAAGGAGCCCACACATTGACAGGTACCATGGCTCAACAGACACAGTCATTTACTCCCATAACTTGATCGTGTATCTTTGAACCCTGACTTACCAGCTTAAGATATCTTTGAATGATGATGGAAGCGAGAAGATTTAACAGAATTATTCATTATTTCATTACTAAAAAGAGTGAGAAGTCATTTTAATATGTGAGAAAAAAAAAAATAAAGAATTATCAGGACAGGTCTAGGTTCACTGCTAGAGATTTTTAAATTGCCAGCAGTGATGCAGAAGGCAGAAAGAAGTTCAGCAGATCTTCCTTTTCTGTGTCTGGCATGGAACAGAAGGATGTCCCCAACTCCTGAAATGATGTAGGGACAGGATTTGAATTAAGGAGCATGTTGGGCATCCCACAAATCTTAAAGGAGAAGAGGACAAGCTTTCTGAACCAGCAGTGGTATTTTGTTGAAATCTTAAGAAACTGTGGGATTTGTAAAGAATTCAATAAAAACTCAATATTTGTTAAAAAATCCAAAGAAACTGTCTACTGAATTACAGATGGTTAGATACTGGCAGCCATGAACAAACTGACAGAATAGTTCAACTGGAAGCTAAATATCTAAATTGTCACAGCTTTAATGAGTCTTTGTTGACAGAATTAGGGACCTGGTTAACAGAAACAGTTTTGCAGTTGCGTTATAGTTGCTCTTCTGTTGCAGGGTTTTTCAATTAGCTACCCATAATATTTTAATCTCCATTTAAAGAGGAGCATATCATTAATAAGTGTCATTTCTGTCAGGGATCTATTCGAAGAGCAGGGATATCTCATTGGTGCTACAAAATCTATTTTTTCCAGAAGTGATATACTGAAAGCATTGTACCTTTGGTCAGGGTTGCATATGATATAAAGTCATATGGATTTTGCTCATAAGTAGATATCTCACTGTCATGGAGTGATTTGAGTGCTTTCATTAAAAGAACAATCCAGTAAGAGGCATTTTCCTATAGCCTTATAAAAAATGAAAACAAGAAGCAGATATTTCCACAAAAGCAAGACTGCTATGGGAAGCAGTGACTAAGAGCTGTCATGAATGAGAAAGTTGGGACAGTTTGATATAGATTGTGTTGCTGCTTCAATTCTATCCCATCTGAGATGCACACACAGGCCAATTGCTCATGAAGCAAGTGTTGAACCTATTTCATTTACAACGCAGGCTTTTAGGAGAAACAAATTCTTCATTATGACCCTTCTTAAAGGGTCAGGTGCCAAATGCCAGGTGCATCACAAGCAGTGCTGGTGTCCATGACCTGGTGCTGGAGTGGACACAACAGGAGCTGGTAATCTCACCAGCCTCTCCTGCTGTACTATGCCATGCCCAGGAGTCAGTGTTTTTTGGGACGTATTTAAGATGCTCAGTGAGAGCTCTGATGTACATTAAAAAGGCAGATATCAAACAGAAGAGGTGTCCTAGCTGGTGCAAATAGAACTAGTAATACTATTAAGATACTATATTCCATTCTGGTGTCTACACTTGCATAAAGAAGGAAGTACTAGTGAAAGTTTTAAAGGAGTTTCACTACACCTGAGGAAAATAAGCCTAACAACCTGAAGCCTGAGAAGAGGAACTTATTCATCTTATCAAAGTTGAGAGATGTTATAATCTTTGTGCTGATAACTTTACAGATGGAGGAAAGGCTGATAATGATTTTTTTTTTGTCTTGTATAGATAGGCACAGAATAGTCCAGTGGTTTCAAGTTAAAGTTAGAAGAAACAGCCTTGAAATTTAAAAAAGTACATCTAAAGCATGGCTAATGTCATCAACCTCAAGCAAGCAAAATACCTTGAGGATGTTTTAAAATGATTTAAAAATAATAATCATCACTAAATCTTTTTTTTTTTTCATTTAAATTTTTTTGAGATTTGAGGACTTAAAGTTTTGTACTTTTTAATATTTATTTTATTCTAAAAAAATTAATGAAAAGAGAAAGAAGGAAAAGACAAGGAGGGAAGTCCAGAGGAGGGCTCCCAGGGAAAGGAGAGAGAGGGGAAGATGAAGGAGAAAGAGGAGGAGAAGGAGAAGGTGAAAGTGAAGGAGAAGCAGAAGGGAAGAAAGAAGCTACCTGCCTTCAAGCACCAGACATTAAAAAGAAAAAATGTAAGAAAAAAGAAGAAAAAAGAAATCACAGTTTACTGTAAGCACAGAATCAGTACTCATAGATTTATGACCAGCACTGATCTAAACTAGCAAGAAAGGTTGGACCAACATTCAAGACACCTCTCTCTTAGACCTCTCTTACATATTCCTCTGAACTGTCTTTTTGGTTTTGCCAGTTGTATTCTCACTTTTCGCACCATCAGTTTTACTTCATGAGCATTAGACTGTATCATTAGTTATGACTCATCAGTAGAGGCATAATCATACCAGCTCATGCCCAGTGTCATCTACCCTTGTTTAAATATAAAATCTTTGACTGCTGCTAAGATATCAAATATGTTTTATTCCCTAGGTATTGTAATACAAGTTGAAGCTCTCTTTTCTTGCTTCAGTCAAGAGAGGGAAGTGGTTTTGTTTTTCTTTTTCTTTCTCTCTCAAATATCCATGTCATTTCTATTGATCTTAATTTCTTTCTTTCTTTTGAAGGTGTTAATATGCGTTGTTTGGCTAAATAAGACTGTGGCTGACGTAAAATTAGTCTAAAGTTTTAACTAACATTAATGATAAAATAGGAATTTTAAGGACATCACACATTTTTCATACAAGTTATTAGGTTTTTTATTTAAAAAAAAAATTGCAAATACTGAGTTTGTGATAAAACAAGCAAGGCTGAAAGTCTGCAGACTGACATTAGCATAAATGTTGTATTGGCAATAGTGGCTTATTTCTCCTTTAAAAGTAATAAGATAAGAGAACAAATCTTTAGTGGTATGTCTATTTTCTTTAGCCATTAATCACTAGAACCAAAAGCTCATAAATATGGTGAGAGACACGGAGTTTTCCTTATATTTTGTAAAAGGTCAATCAAGAATAGATATGGTAAAAGTCCAGTCAATAAATAATCTCATAAGGCTAAACATTGCACTTGTTCTTTTCAAGTCACTCATTAGTCATCTGCATTGCTCTTTTTAAAGTATTATTTCAAAGTTCCTTCTTTATTACTGAGAAATATTTTTAGCTTGCAGAACTTCATCTATAGTTGAGGTCTGGTTCACCATAAATGAACAATTACCCAGCGGACAAGAAATTTCTGTGACAGGCACATTAATAATACCTCTGAACATCTACTACCCCATCTAGCTTTTTGAAAAGACTTACGGTTTTATGGAGAAATACTAGATGTATAAAAAAGAGAAATAAAGAGGAGAGAGCGAAGGGCGTTTTGTGGCTAAAGATGGCTGAATAAATTATTGTTTGAAAATTCTTTAAAATTACTGCTTAAACTGGTATCCTAAGTCCAATTTTTCATTTTCAGGAGAAAGTTATGCACTTTTGCATATCAGGCCACTAATTTATGAGTAAATTTTTTAAAGATGATTAATTGACTTAGGTATCATGTTGCACTTGAACGAGACACTAAATGCCTTTTGTACATTTTCTAATTTCCTTGTAAATGGTTTAGATATTCACGCAGTTTTTTGAATGCCACCCTCACTCACCTATATGTAGTAGGCATTAGAAAGTCTAATACTAGCACATAATTTTGAAAATTTGTCCCTTATGAATACACTCTTCCATGTATTCCTTTTGTTCTGCATTGAAATCACTCATCCTGAATTTCTACAGCTATTATATATATTTTATTAAGTTCCTGAAGAATTTTATTATTTTAATCTATTAATTTAAAAATTCTTAATTTTTATAAACTTTCAAATTACTTAGGTGACAAAGTCTTATTTTCAAATATGCCTCTCACAGTAGGCTGTTCCATTGAATGCTGGAATTTCTCTGTAATATTATTCATAGAGTGTGTTTGATCTATTCATATTTGATCTATTCACGCAGTAGATCTTTTCTTCAGCTGTTTGACTCCAATTTTATAAGGACTATAATGAAAAATACCCAAATGTATGTGATTAATAAATCACTTAAGCATGCAGTTTCAGAAATAGAATCTGTTCAGTGAAGTGAAGAAACTTTTTTGAATTAGGAATATAATACTTGCAAGATTCTTGCAAATAATTAATAAAATGCAAAATGATTTCTCTTTTAATTTCGACAGCAAATAAATAGTTTTTCAAAAATAATGAGAATTCAGAGAAAATAGGAATGCTCAAGAACATGAAGAAACTATTACGAAAGGAGTGAAAAGATTAGGATTTTTCCTGAAAGAATAAAAAAAAAAAGAGAGAAATTAAAAATGTGTAAAAATGAATGATCAAAAGAGTGTAGATGAGAAAATGTCTGCTCTCCCAGCTTAACCCTTTGAAAACAAAGAGCCAGTTAAATGGTGGAAGGCTTGAGGCAAGCAAAAGGAAATAGCTCCTCACACAATGTAGAATTCATAGTTATCAATGAGGCCAAGAAACTGAGAAGACCCAAGAGTGAACAAGTTATCATCAGTGTGGGCCAGTATGGGCTTTCTAATTCAAAGAGTCTTGTTGAAAGAGGAACCTCCATCCAGCTTGGACTGGGCAGGAGAGATTAGGCTGAATACAACAGCACGAAGGTACTTCTTGGTATTAGAAAGGGCAGTGAGTAGGACTTAACCATAAAGATTCTACTTAAGAGGAACAAAATTCAAGCTCACTGGACTTGATTTTGCCAACTATCAAGGAAGAAAATAACCAAACTCAGACAGCGGCAAAAAGGACTGCAATACTTATTCTGTTCCATTTTTCTTCTGAAACTCATGTAAACTTTTACTGTGCAGTTCCTTTTTAGATTGACGACAACTTGAAGAAGAAGCTGTAAACATGAAAAGAGAAGTGGCGATGCATAACAAGTCATTCTCGCAGCAGTATTTAGGAAATATTCCTATGACCAGCATTTTTAATTAACAGTAACTCCAAAAGTTTTTTTTTTTCTTTTGCTGTTGAGTTATATCTGACAGCAAGTTTTGCATTTGTCAACCTTCTTTCTCTGTGAAAACTGATCTTTACACTACAGTACCGCTTTTCACTCAGACAATATTTTTTTCTTCTATTACCCAGTTTTACTCAGTGAAATAAAGCTCTAAGAAACAAAACAGAAAAAAAAATCAACTTTTATTCACATGTATCTCTACACTTTGTAGAGATATGCAGAAGTAAAAATGGGTTTGTTCCAATGTGAACCTTCTGTACAAGGCAGCTGTTTTACAGAGCTCCTGGAAAGGTCTCTGCCTTATCTGAAATACAGAAATAGAGGCAATTGTCATAATACCAGTTCAGAGAGGGAATAAAAGCAGATTTACATGTTCGGATTTATACCAGTAGCAACTGGGCCGCACTCAGTATATGCAGCCTAAAGAATTGTTTAACTGTCAGTTCAGCCATAACAACTTGCTGAGACCTCACAGTTGTGGACCTTTTTTTTTCTGCAGTTTAAGGATACTGCAATAGAGAGTTTACTATCGTGAACTCACAAAAGTGAATCTAGGATCACTCATGGCTGTCACTATTAGGATATAGCTGATAATTTTAATATATCATACTTTTTATAGCTGATTATTTTAATAGCAAAAAAGCTGAATTGTACTGACCTGGGTATACTCGATTTATCACCTGGAAATAGTGTTTTCACATATGCTACCAATAAACGTCTTTGGAGAGAGCCTTTGGGCAGTAGAGCTCTGTAAACAAAACTTTCACTGCTCAATAACCAAATAATGAACTATCTAACAACAAAATTGCCTTAAGGAAACACTGAAGGGGCAAGATATAAAATCAAGATGTCTAGCTGGGTAGGAAAACATTATTTAATCTTTGGAGTCTTGAGTTAAACTGCCAGCATATGAAACACTAAATAAATTAATTTCAAGAATGGTTAAGCACATTGATCTCAGAGCATAGGTTCGAAAAAAAGCAAAAATGGAAAATAATTGGACTCAGGATGAAAAAAAATGTGATTGTAACTATCATGAAGACTGATTGAGCTTTTATAACAGTAGGAAAGCAGGGGAATAGTTGCATTCTAGTCCCTGTGTGCACTGGAGACTCTGAGCTGGAAGTGCCCTTTTCCCTCTAGATGATTGAAAATAGCGGATGATGAGGCGAGGATCTGCTGTGAAAGAGCAATAAGATATAAACTTACAGAGCAAGTGAGCTGTTCTGTTTCCACTTGTTCTGTTGTTTTCATTTGTTTCTGAAGCCTGATTACTTGGGTACAGAAAAGAAACAATTCCCATGAGCTGTTTTCTCATTTTGAGAACATAAAGGAACAATATCAAGTGGGGCAAGGAAGCAAGGGTGAGTAAAGCTGGGAGTTGTGAGGATTTACATTTCTGGAAGCCCCCTAGGATCACCCCCTCTCTGAAGAAATTTACTCCTAGCCATTCAGAATCTTATCTGTTGCTTTTACTGACTAACCAAGGGTTTCAGTAAATATTGCTGTTTACTGAATACTGTGGAATAAAACAATGAAGTATTTTCCATTCTGGCTCCCATGTCAACCCAAACTAAGAAGCCAAATTCCAGATATGGAAACATTATTGCTGATACATAATTTGGGGTTAAAAAGTAAGTCAAAACAAAACAGGAAACCTGCTTGGATTTTACATTACAAATTGAGCTGGGCTGGCAATGAGAATAAACTGTCAATCCACTTGTACACTGTGCAGATCTGCAAAACCCTGAGATAATAAAAGTGGAACTCTGCAATACTGTTTTTGCAGAGTGGCACTCTAGAATAGAATTGCTCTTTAAGGAAAGACTGTTACTATTCTGGCTGAGTGTCTTCTTCAAAAGAAATTTAGATTACTCTTTTCCACCTTTTTTTCCCCTTCTTCATGCAAATACTTTGGGATGAATCTGCACCTTTATAATGTCAATTAAACATTAGATAGTAATCTTAACATTGTTTAATTTCCCCATGAAGGAACTTTACTTTTTGTACTGCCGTAAAATCACAAAGTTCACTTGACATTACTTAAGTGTGTGCTAGGGAACCAAAATAGTAAAGGAAACTCTGTGTGGAAGGTTATCTGACATCAAATAGTTATTTTTAAAAAGCGAGTACTATTTTGTTTATCCTATTGTTTACAAATTAATTTACATATGTGAACATGTCAAGGAATAGAATTTAATTAGCTTGAAGTGTGAAGAACACCTGAATATTTCAATTTTGACCTGTTCTTGCATGTGTTTGAAAACCCACAGGTGCAAGAGACTACTGGTCACATATCTATGTACTAGTAATATAAAAATCACTCTGTAGACTATTAAGCATCTACTCCTAATTCCATAGGTATCACATTTCAAGGACATTCAGCTAATAATCTATGTATAAAGCTTTGATCTTCTTCCTGATCAGTCTAGCATTACTATTGATTCCCTAGTATACTTTATTTAACATAAAGGTGTTACGTAAGGTGGTTAAAGTTGCTTAATGAGCTAACCGATTAGGGAGAAAGGAATTTGAGATCACTTTGAACTCACTGCAGTTTTCCCAAAGAACCAAAATTTATGAGGTTTGGAGTCGTGGAGAAAGAGAGCAGAGTACAGTTAGTGCACTTCTTTAATTAATAGCATATTTAGGTAGAGGAGATATTTGTTACTGAACAACTTGGATTTTTTTCATGGAACTGGGACATAAAATAGGTTCATCCTCTGCCATTAATTATGCCATTGAAACTATGCAAAATTTGCCCTATGGCAGATGGAAAGCCCCTCACACTAACGCAGACTAAATTCCAACTGTCTTGTGTTTTTAGTATAAGATCAGAATAAAGCTATTTAATCAAAGCCACAGAAGAGAGGATAGGACAGAGCACCCAGGCTGGAAAGTGTAAAAGGAAAGTTCGCATATGGCAGTCTCAATAACATCCATTTCTGTACCTCATTTTAAAACCGGTTGGACTTGCTTAGATTTCACAGCACTTTTGCTGCTGAATTCACTCACCTAAGTGACTTTTGATAACTCACGATTTAAATGAGGTCGCATTCAAAAACTTTCCAAGAGAATGATAGGGAAAGCATATAGGAAAAAGCATTCAGAAATACACTATTCATAAAAGGCCTTTTGAAATTTTCTGTTGTCAGCTCAGATTGAGTTGTCCAGATTTTGTTTTGCTATTTCTTCTTCTATAGCAGCACAGTAAAGGAAAAGATCCTTCTCTGCTTTACATGCTATGAGATAATAAACTTTATCTCTCTACCACTCTGGCTCATACTGTATGCAGTTGTGTCACTGCTGAGGAGACCATTATGACAGATTCAGATTGAAAACCTATTTAAGATGGAAATATTCACTGTGTTCAGTACCTCAATGCTCAACAATATTTTTTAACTCCAAATCCTCTGATTAATTATAGGGGAGATACATGCTACTTTATTACTCCAGTATAGAAGCTTCAAAAAAAAAAAAAAGAAGACATTACTGAGTTTTAGGTGTAGAGTCTAGATACAGTCGGTTTATGGTGAATTATTTGTGCAAGACTCTCGAAGTGTTTTTGGAGAAAGCTAAGAAAATTTTAATGGACATGAAGATGTTGGAAGAAGGATATAATGTTGACAAAGGTTTCCCTAAATTTTGTATGCTAATCAAGAGATCTCTTTACTGTGCTGAATGTGTTGATATATTAGCTCTCTTTAACCTGCTAACACTTCCCATAGGATTCACCATCTCCCCAAACTAGTCTTTTTCATTAAAGAATATTTCATGCCATCAGAACATTGCCTGATGATATTGTTAAGGTTATTGGGAACTTCAGGCATAGTGCTCAAAAGGAAAGCTAAAATGGGAATTTGTCTATTCCTGTTAAATATGTTATTCAAATTTTATTTAAGTGCAACGTCCCTTCTGTCAATACTTGTATACCATTTTATAATTAAGCTACCAATATTAAGAAAGGCATGATAATCTAGTCAAAGATTTTGGAGAGGATGAAACTTTTCTCTCCATCACAGTGGCTTTTACCAGTGAATGCAAACTGAAAAAGAACAGTGATGAAAAATCAATTCTTGACTGCTGGAATTAGTTTTACCCAGGAGCACCTTTTGCCTAATGCCAATGAAAACAAGATCAAAAGGCGGCACAGGTTTTAAAGGCTAAAGCTCTCATAAATCAGACCTAGTTCATCACTGCATTGTCAAAGTTGAGAGTGCTGCTAGAGTGTAATTCTATTACTCAGCTAGAATAACATAGTAAAAATAGCAAAATAGACTCCATATTGCTGTAAGAATATAGGTATAATATATAGGTGCTGTAAGTATAGGTATAATATATTGATATTGGACAAGACTAAAATTTAAATTGCAGCTTGCTAAATGATGAGGGATAAATTGAGCATGTTGCATTTTAGGTATCTGTGAGGATAACTGCTAGAGAACCATGATATACATGAACTCTATTTTAGATAAAAATTAGGATCTGTGATGCCAACTGTCACACTGATAATTTTTCTAAAAAAACGCTTTGAAAGAAAATCCTGTAAAAACCTAGAATTAATTAATTGAACAATGAACTTAAAAGCAAGATTTCATTATGATTATATACATGCCAACAAGCTAATTTCTAAGCGATCTTTGAGTATTCAGAGTGATTGCATTATAATGCACCTCTTGAATAATCTACTTGGGATTATCAAAAAGCATAATGGATGAAAATCCAGGAACTGTTGAAGCTAGTAGAAAAAAATGAACCCACTATTACTGAGCTGGAGTTACCAAGGAAGCTTTCCTATGTAATAATATATATTTGGATAGATGTGAAGGATGAGTTATACTTAGCAATGACAAATGGGATAGCTGGCACTCGGATCTCATCTTTAGAAGCATAATTTTGATGTTATTAAAAATACATTTTGTAAATTTTTTTACACTATATTACATAGCACTGTATTGAGTAGAGATATTTGAAGGGAAAATCAGGATTATCAAATGGTCATTTCATACAAAGGTCTAAAAAAAAATCCCAATAATTTTAAATAAATAATTTTCATAGCTGCTTATAAATGTAAAGAAATTTCAAGCGAAGGCCTGTTCATAAAGTCATTGCAACAGTCTGAAATAGGCTGGAGTATTAAGTGGAGCCACAGTGGCATGAGAAAGTTTATGAATGTGAAGAATAACAGTCTTGAGCATTGTTTTCTTACACTTACATCGTCTCTGAGCCTATTAAATACACCCTCAGCTGCACAATCATTAGAAAGTTCGGGCAAGCTGCATGAATAACTAGCACAGCAGGTACTTCAGATCATGTGCCATGTTTAAGTCACTCCATGCTCTGTCTCACAGCAGGGGAATATTTGTTTCTCCAGACTCCCAACTAGAAGTACCAACCCTAAGATAAGTCTTCTATACATTTCTTCAGCATTATTTTGTGAGTATAATAATGAATAATCCCCTGCAATGAAACGCTGCTGTCTTGATGAACGTACTTATAAATATTATAAAAAGTATGATTTGAAAAATTTAAAACTCATGCTGATATTTGAATACTTAAGTTATTCTCTAGCAAGTATCTTCAGAAGAAATGCTTGATGCTGTAGGAGACAGTAACAGACAGAAGAAGCAAACACCTGAAAGAAAACTCAGGCATATCTTGCATTTTGTAAAAGTAAACAGACACAAGTCCTTTCAAATAAAGAGAGCAGAATTCCTGATGCACATATTTTGGGAATTTTCAGGATCTTGAAAGCATGCAGACAAGGTGTATTTCCCAAAGAATTTCATAAATATTTGACTAAATTATAACCTGAAATCTTGGCCTTATGTAACGCTGTGCATAAACTCCCTTTGATTGCAAGGGGGTTCCCACTGGTGATGAGCACTTCAGCACCCGCCAGTGCTGCCTGAAGGATGAAAGAGCCAGGCTTCCAGTTACAGGGGATTACTAGGCCTATTACTGGAAGCTTTTTTTGTGCTGATCTCATCCCAAACCATTCCCTTAAAGAGTGGCTATCATAGAAATGAAAGCATAGCGAAGGAAAAGGTATTTTTGCTTCTGATATGTTTAAAGTAAGATAATAGGATAAAATCCTTCTCTCTGCTGGCTGCAGGACTGAATGAGTATGGAGAACTAATGAAAACAAAGTATTTACAAACATTTTCTGAAAGTTTTCTTTTCTTTCAGGTGTCTCCATTATACTGTCATTTGTCCAAGGCATGTAGAAATAATATTTTTAAAATTAAAAAAAAAATGCAAAAAAAAAAAAAAAAAAAAAAAGCTTCTTTGCCCACCTAATAGAAGCCTGTGGCCAAAACCAAAAAGAGCAGCTCTGTATTTAGGGAATTTATTTATTTTTCCATAAAAAGGACACTCATACACATCTTCCTGCTTCCATTCCCTCTTATATGCTGTAGCATCCTCTGCTGAAGGTGCTATGTTTTTACCTATAGAAGGACTTATGTCATTTTTGTCATACAGCCCCATGAGGAAGATCGCCTGTAAATGGAAAAACATAAAGATGCTTAAGGAAAATACCGGTAATGCAGCCTGCTATCCACAAAGGATACTAGCGTTTTTGGATATGGCACAGACTTTTTATTTATGTGAACAGAGTCATTGACTTACACTAGAAGCATTTAAACAGAATGCTTTGAAAATTAAACAATGAAATATATTTTGCTCCTCTGTATTATGAAACAATCAAAGGTGTTTTGTGAACACTTCAGTTAACAGTGTGAATACAACTGTAAGAAGTAATCTTAAAAAAAAAGCAGTATACATTTTACTTTCCTTTAATATAGACATTTTGGTCTATTTTGACTTTAGCAGAGCTAAAGGAATCATTAAAACTTTCATCTAGAGAATTTTCTTTCTAAAGCAATGATTATATTTTGTTCATCTACTTCTAGCGGTTGTGCCATTCAGAAAGGGTCCTTATGTAATAAGAATCAATGCTATGACATTTTGTGATGAATGTCCCACACTATTGCATGTTTTTCATGTCAGCACACAGATCTCAGTTTTCTGAAAATAACAAAACAATTTAGAAGTTAAACAGCTTTTAAATGAGCCCTATTCAGCTAACTTAATACTTCTTATGGAGTCAAAGCATGAATACTTTTCTTCAGAAGCACAGCGGTTTAAAATGTGGATTGAAGGCAGTACAGAGTGATGGACAGCAGACAGTAATGGATTAAGAAGGAAGAACTGACATGGAAGCTCTTCTCTTGTGACAGGACTGCTCAGTTCACTGCTAAACAGTATTCTTCACCTGAGCTTTCATTATTTTTCATAGTTATCTTAAACTCCTAGCCTTATTAGTCACTTCAGCTGAAGTATGCAACCGCACACTTTAATGTGTCCTGGCAGGCGTGGGGTATTTTGTTATTTATCTTGCATCATTTGGTTCCCATCAGCATGAAAGGCAGATACCTAAATGTTCACACATAGTTATGCAGGAGGTGAGCAGAAGCAATTTGTTTTCTATTTCCCAGTTGACTTTTAGAAGCTTTCCAATACTTTGCTTTGTTTTCCCTTTTAGTTGTTTCTGAGGTACATACAATTCGCCCTATTACTACCATGACTTCTCTTTTTTTTACAGTATTTTCAAAGTTGCTCACAAACTGCAAAATCACAGGAACTTTTGGAATGTCTTATGAAATCCAATATAATATATGCATACAAGAGTAAGAAAACATAAAAAACATAACTGAACTGAAGATTACCTTTCTTTGCTGATATTTTCCAGTTACACTTTTGGTTGGAACCTATGAATAGAAATATTTGATTTCAAATGACTTCTGAGGTCTATTTCATTTTTTTTATTTAAGCAAAAATTAAGTGTCTTGATGGTTGAGCATTAGTGCACGGAATCTTGTATGAACTTGGCCTTTATTCAGTAAACACAATAAACACAGAACAAACCACTTATAGGAAAGATAATCTACCCTCTCAGTTATTAGGAAGAAGTATTTAAGTTCACTAATGTACAGAAATTCCTTGTGAAAAAGAGAGAATGGCAATTGTTCTACATCCTTGATAGCTTCTTGCAAGTTCTATGCATTCTTTAAGAATGGAAGCCAAACTAATTGCTATAAAATTCTAAGTAATAAAATATAAATATTTTCCCAGAAAAACATTTTCCCCTTTAGATTAA
The DNA here is from genome assembly GCA_013398735.1 of Nothocercus julius. NCBI lineage: Eukaryota > Metazoa > Chordata > Aves > Tinamiformes > Tinamidae > Nothocercus > Nothocercus julius. The sequence continues at coordinate 20,027,780 of VZSV01000001.1, read as the reverse complement.
AATATGCCATTCTCTTTTCTCTTCCTCATCTAACTCTGATCTAGTTAGTTTTAATTTATACAGGAATATTATTCAGATGATAGAATTTCTGTAGCTTGTGCTAACAAAGATAAATGAAAGCAGGGATTTCAATAAAACTTTGCAAACAATTCCATTACAGCTTGTCAAATGCACACACGATCTCCACTGTAAGTCCTTTCATTTATGTGTCAGTTTTTTCAACACGAGTGACTAAAAATACGAACTCTTGTATTCAGTCTCTGCACAAAGGAATAAAATGACGATTCAAGTGTGGAGCTTTTAACTATGTCTTTAGCTATGACATTTTTTACCTCCATCCAAGATTCTATGCTCCAAAAATAAAATTTTCTCCAAAAATGGGAAGGTGAACACATTTGTTTATTAGAAATTAATAGAAATATTCTTAAAGATTAGACCAGATAATATTCTTGTAATTTTATTTTTCTCCTTTTACATTATTTACAGGCAAGTTGCAACAGGCAAATTAATAAAATACTAACTCTATCATACTAGTTTCCTTCAACCATGCTCACGATCTTACTGTGTTTACAATGTGTAAATATAAGCGAATATAAGGTTTTCTAGCAAAATTGTCTATGAGAACTGAACTACAGCTCTTTGTTTTCAAATTACTTATTACAACCACGTTTATGTTCATATGTACCTAGGATATACTTATTTCAAAGCTAACTAGTCAACACAGGAAGTGGAAGTGGTATCATGTAGAGGAAACGCAAAGCATAGCATCACAGATAATCTGATCAAGCTTTTTGACATTCATTTCCCTCCTGTCTTTCTGCTTGAGAATCTGTTTGTGAGAACCAAGTATTTGAACAGATAAAAGAATGTATTTAAAATTTCAAGACTGCATGTATGAGTTGCTAGTCTGATCTATATACTTCTTTTACAAAAAGAAAAATCAGTTGGTTTTATATAAAATCTATTTTTATAGGTTTTATGAAAAGCTATAAAAAAGCAAGCCAATCTCATTAAGTCCAAACCACTATAAATTATTAATCTAAGAAATTAGATATTATAATTAGAAAATCAAGCTCAGAACTGGAACTGAATTAAATCATAGTCAGGCCATCAAATTAACACATTCAGCAATCAAAATCATTAAGTTAATACAAGATGCAGTCAAATTATATGACTCTTACCCCAGGAACTGAAAGAAGTAGCAATTCCTTTAGTTCTTTACCCCCAGTAGAAGTAATCTTCACTTTAATACTAAAATCCACATTCATTTGCCATTCCGTCCTCAGGAGGAGGTCAAGTTGAGATCATTTCCTGAAAATGTCTCTTAGTGAGGAGCCCTCTGTTTGTCTCCCCTCCAATCTCCACTCTGGAAGCCGGTAGCTGTTGCAGCCAATAGATTGTATGTTTTTTCATAGAGTGGTAAGGTTAGATTCTCCGACAGTTCACCAAAACATTCAAAAGGAAAACAGTCCTGTGGTTTACAAAGCAGAATACCCTTACCTTCCTTGAACTAGGAAATTATTCTCAGTGCTCTCCACATGGGATGGAGATTAGTTCCAATAGTGAAGTTAGATGTATCTGAATAAATACACGTATCACATATCCAAATAAATACATACATTGTATAAGTAAAGAAAATGTCAGATTAAAAGAATGTAGGAAAACGGAAAGTGAGGACTGAATTTTTCATGCTTTGTGGCCTTTCAAGTCATATGTTAATAGAATTAGTGTTGTAGTTCACGAGAAAATGTATGAAATAGAAATAGAAATGTAGAAAGTGTATGTTTATATTTTTTCTGATGATAAAGGGTTTAGAAATCTTTTCTGTTCCTAGAAAGCCTACCTTCGAAGGCAGGAGAACATATTGCCTGTGTCAACTATTCAATTACTAAAAAAGGCCAACGACTATAAGATAGTTAATTGTAATTCTATTTGGGAGGAATCTAAAGAAAAAGGAAGACTATAAAATAATTTAATGGAATACATTAAATCAAAACTGGCATTATTTAAGAGACATAAAACAAACTTGGTTTTTGCTCTTCTGGTTTTTATATATTCACATCTTCATTAATTTAGCTATAGTTGGCATGATGTGGATAGGAAATCAAGGGACGTGGGGAAGGGGATACTGAAGAAGCCGTGATGGAAATATTCCATCCTTACAGGGACCAAGGCTGAAGTGAGCATGGTTATAAAAATAATTCCTTTATTTCTCTATTTAAAAATTGGTATAGTCTTTTCTTTGTTGTTTATGGATGACACCCAGTGAATGTCTTATGTTGACCGGTTGATTATGTTGAGAACAATCTACATAATTTTGTTGCTATAATTGTTTCTATTTTGCTGTTGCTTTTTTTTATATATAACTGTTAGTTTTATTAGCACTATAATTTTCATGCAAATAAACATGAAAATATCTGCATTTATTTCTTGCTGTTAAGTACTCATACTGTAAGTTTAAGAGTTTCCTTGTTCAAAATCACATGATATTGTCTAATTACAAAAATTCTGTGGCAGAATATAATGTTTACCACTTACTAAGACTAATTATTTCTCCTTGGCCTTCTGCATTTGTTATTAAGATATGAAAATAATGTTCTTATAATTAGGCCAAAATCCTACCTCCTGAGTTACACTTCCTATTTCTTGAATTTACCAATACAGCTCAAAACATGCTGTACCCTTGTCTAGCTACCCAAGAGAAAATAAAGTCTCTTGCACCAGAAGCTGGGCTTCTGGAGGTTCAGCGCTTTCTCTTCTTGCAGATACGCTCCCTTTCTTCATGGACAAGACAAACTGCTGGAGGCTGTGCTGGCGTGCTGTGCTACCTGGTCCAAATCAGAAAGCAAAGCTGAGAGGAGAGATGGGGTCTATGATATTAACGTTTATGCTGTGCTGTTGTGGTCACAGGATCCTGGGGCTCTCCAGGCGTGATCAGCATGCAAGCTTGCTTCTGCATGCAAAGGACCAAAGAAATAAAAGTGATTATTATTCTGACTTAATCTTTATAGCTTGTCACAAAAGCAAGTCTGGTACACCATTTTAAACACCATTTGATCATATTCTAGATTTGATCATTAGATCAGTTAGAGAAAGAGGGAAAGTTAAAGTACTGATGGTTTGGAAAATCTCACTTCTGGGAGCTCTTTACAGTACCGGCCAGAGCAACTGCATGTAATCTGAGTCTAAGAATATTAAGAACATTAAGACTGGATAAACAGGTCCTAGTCTCCTTTGTAAAATAAACTGATATAGAATTTTAACTGCCTATACATTAAACCCTGTATTAAAGACATTGAGAGATTTTAAACAGAAACAGAAATTAAAAATAAATGAGTATATACTCTCTACAAAACACAAAACACAACCATAAATAAATTTTACGAATACTCGTAAATAATTGTGGTAAAGTCAGTACAGTGATATTCTTTTTCCCAGAAAATATGTTTAAATAGAATAAATTTGGGGAACGTATGATCTGCTTGTGGATGTGCCTTGAACAGAAGGAGAGGTTAACATTTTTAGCTAAATTATGCATTGCAAATGGCTCAGTCAGTTCATTTGCATAAGTGGCCCTGGTTCAAAAACCCACTGATTGCAGTGGAAATAATTTCCCTGGCTTTAGTGTCTCTTTCTCCTCTTCTCTACTCTACTCTTCTCTCTCTCTCTGTCTTTTCCATCTTTTCCTTCCATTATCCAAGCTTCAAACTGTAGGGAGAAGGGAAAAAAATACAAAAGGAGATTACCTTCCTCTGTGTAATTAACTTGGTAGCAAAACTATCTTTGTAAATAAAGTTAAATAGCTGTATGTCTGGAAATAAAAAGCTAGTATTTTATTGAAAATAAAAAAACAATGTTTTGGAATTGCAGACAAAAATCCTCACTACTAAAATCTGATGTTTTAGACCCGTTAGCTATGTTTCATATGAAACAGATTCTCACTGAATAGGGTTGGCTGGATAGTTTTGTCCTTCAGGAATGTTCAAAAAGGAAAAATTTCTACTGGTGATTTGATGACTTCACTTCTATGTAGACAAGTGGTACTGAGATGCTCGGAGATTTGCAGCGATGGGTCTTGAGGTGTGTACTGAAAGGAAAAAAGAAGCCTAATGGATCAATTTTGTTTGTGATCTTTTGGAGATTATTTGTAGAATTTGTATCTTTCAGCAGTATTACCTCATTATTATTGTTTTTAAAAATGTTAATAATATTCTTTTTACTTTGATATAAAGCATCAGTTGCTTAACAGCAACACTCATCAAAATAGGAAAGTCCTACATAATATATCATGTTAAAAAAAAAAAAAACAACAAGAATTTCAAACAGCTATTTCTCATTCAGTCAAGTAATTCAGGAAATGCTATGGCTGGACCGAAGAAATAAATTTGCAAAGCTTTGTTTTTATTTTGTTAGCTGACGAGAACACTAGTGACAAAATCAGATTTGTATTTTTTACCTGCTTAAGAGCTGGGAATGGGATTTTTCTATTAATTTAGATACTGAATTACTACCTGAAACTGTGCTTTTCTAGGGCTGCTTTGATGTTCAGAGCTCTACAGGAATATGTCCTACAGGCACTGTGTGCTTCACCTACTTGGCTTTGCATCAATCTTACTTTTTCTTGTTGCATAGTCACAATAGTTATAACTTTGCTGACACAGTTACTGAAAATATGAATATGAAAATATGAAGAACACTTACAAAGCTCATAAAGAATTATCAACCAATAGGGAGAGTAAAATGCTAAATAACAGACCTATATAGAGTCAAAAAATAATTCATTCTGGAGCATTTGCTCTCTCTGATATACATCCTCTGCATAAACATTGTTTGAAATATGAAACCAGGATTTTCAGCTTGGAAGCTGCAGATTTTATCTTCTGTATTTTCCTTATTAAATTGAATATTCTTCAAGTTCATTTGAGCCTAGGCTAGAGAGTCATGTTTCTAGATTGCAAGGTGGATTTCTTTCAATTTTATCTGTGTTTACAAATGAGAAAAACAAAATTCTGTTGTAGAGGTAAATAATCTAAGGGTTAAGAGCTTTGTGTTGTGTTGTTTCCATGCAGACTTTCTGAGTAAACTTGATCAGGTTAGTGAGATATTCCATATATCATTGCTTTTAATCCCTAAAAACATTACCTATCTGAGAAGGATGTAGGGAGATTTATCTAGATTGCATACATATGTACATTGTATAATAAAATTGCCTAATTTTAATATTAATTGATACATTCTAATTGATATTATGTAACTATGTAACCACCATTATCATATACTATATATAATTACATACTGATTTGACAATATTTACTGTACATATACTCTCTGTAAGCAATATATGAATATATTAATTTGCAAATATGCTAATATTAATATCTTAATCACTTTATTTTACTCAACTTAGGTGTTGATTATACTGTTTGTAGCTGTGTTACCTAAGGATATAAATAAGGTTTATTTGTGGGAATATATAATATCTTTTCTTTGATTGATTGATATAGTTTCAGAACACAGCTAGACTTTTGGACCCGTAAACCATTCTGCTATCTATAATTGAAGGAGAAATCTTCAAAGTTAGATGCAAGTTTTAGAATGTTTTAGAATGTATTCAGAATGTGAATGTAACAAGTTATGTTAATCGGACTGTCTGAATGAAAAGGGAGTTGATAACAACAATCTATTAAAGAGGAAGGATGAGGTGACTTGCAATGAGTCATAAGACTAGAGCTTATGACTTGGGAGAGATGATGATGACATTTTATTTGCCATTTAATCTTTTATAAATTTATGGTTGTTTAGCTTTGTTTTTATTTCAGATACCTCTTAAGGATCAATAGTGAGAGGGCAGAGGTCATTACTGTTTTTTTGGCAGATGATCTTTCAGTGGTGATTGTATTCCAGCCCACTATTACCTCTGCAAGCTCATTCTGATGTGTAGTGATTGTTTAATATCATTCAAGTGTTTTCCACCTTTCCACATTTACAGGTATCTCCACGTTTGCTTGTGTTGCTCAGTTACATTCAGGTTCAATTTTGTGCCTGTTAGTTTGTGGAAAGTTTGTTGCTGAGAACGAGATTAGTTGTAAAGCTGGGAAACTGTCTGAAGTTGTCTTTCCAGGTAAGATCCTTATCTTGCACCTTGTAATTGCCCAGTGGCACTAGATTCCAAGATAATACACAAATGTGAGGGTGAATTGGCTTAACCCAAACTCATTCTGTCCAGGGATTGGGAAATGTGAGATGGGGAGAGAAACAACAGGACCTGCCCTATACCAGTGAGAAATCTGAAATATTTCCGTTGGGCTGTGAGGGCTTCACAGCAGAGAGGTGCTGCTGGGATGTGCAGGAAGGTGATGGGACAGATTGGCCAGGGCGCCTATGTCCTGACAGTGGTATCTGGTACCTCTACTCCTGGCAGATAGCTGTGGGCTCTTGCTTCCCATGATCACACTCCAAAAGTCTTCTTGCAGGATAAAACTCCTGTTCAGGTGTTTGATATGGGTATCACAACCCTGTGCTCCAGAGCACATGCAGATGATTTTTTTAGGGCCTGGTAATAAGACAGTTTCACAGAGGGCAACAATTATTAGATATGCAGTAAAAATCCATGACAGAGTATTTTCCTTTAAGTTGTGGAAAAACGCTTGAAGGCAAAGCCAATTAAATAAAAAAAAAAGGAGAAAAGTCTTCACATATTAGTACTGCTCCCATTTATAGAGAATACCTCTGTAGAGAGTGGACAATTCAGTCACCATTTCATTTAGGCTGCTGGAAGGGAACCGGCAGATTTCACTCTAGTATTCAGTTTTTTCCCCATTTTCCCAATCCTTCTGTAATGCAGACAAGATATACTCCAGTCAGCAAAGAACTGTGGCATTCCAGTCAGATTCCCCCGATGTCCTACTTTGTTTTGGTCTTCCTGCTAAGGCAGAAACAACTAAGGTAATGGAAATTAATTTTAAGGACAGTTTTAATTTACAAACACAAACTACCCTACATTTTCTAGTATCCTTTTTTTTTTATATATATATAAAAGTAATGCTAAAACAGCAGCTATAAAAGAAGTTTCAGGTAAGCTTACATGAAAAATCATTGTGCCCACCTAGATGCCATTCATTTGAAATGAAGACAAAATTACCACCTGAACAAAAGCTGTTGCAGAGAGATTTGGGGTTATACTCCCTGGTAAGAGCTATGAAAAGCACTGGAAGAAGAATGATTACCTGAAGCCACAGGAAGCTCCATTTGTTTTGTTTTGCTTTTTCCCCCTCTTTCCTTGCTCTCTCTTTAAGTGAAATTATTTATAGAAAGCCTGATTCTCTTCTATTCTTTCTATTCTCGGCATAATTGGACCTATGTGAAAGAAGGCTTAGCTTAAAGCTTACTACTTAAATCCTACTCCGGCTAAAAAATCAGCAGTATATATTTTCAAATGTGAATTGTTTTTTCATCAGTAGGGCAGCATATCTATGCATGTTGCTTGTCAGTTGTGTACTTTCTACTATTTCCCACTTAATTTTAGAAGAAATTTTGTGGAGGAAATATTTCACTCCAGATTTAAAGACAGAGCTGCTTAAAACTCTACAGCCATTTGGCTATCACAAGATGGAAGCCCAAACAATACTACACTTTAATTAAAGCAATCACTTACATTAGATTAATTTCTAGATGGAAATCATAAAGTCAAGTTGCAAGACTTCACTGAGTTGTTTTGTTCTGAGCAAGTTGAAGGGTACTTGGACGACTGAAAGGATACTTGGATGACTAAAAAGGTACTTGGGCAACTCAAAGTTGTTCAATTAAATACGCTTTTTTTTTTTTTTTTTTTTTTTTACAAAATTCTGTCAAACCTATGCTAAGTAGAAATGGAATAATTATTTCTCGGAATAATTAAATTATTTCTCGGATATATATTGCTTCATTTCAGAAATATCCTTTTGTGAGGATTTTTTTTCAAAATTCATATTGTTGACTCATTTCATGCATCATTATAACTTTTTCAAAGTCAAAGTATTTTTTTAAATACAAAATATTCACCTCTCTCAGAACTTTGCACTTTTCTTAGATTTGATTTTGTTAAATTTCAAACCATTTAAATTTCAGGAATAATTGCAAATCTGATCCATTCCAAAAAGACTTGCTACCACTACTATTACTGTTACAGTATGTTTTATTAAGTGCCTAGTCCATTACTTAGTCGTTGAAGACTCAAAACCCAAAAGGAATTATGATAGAGCCTCACTCTAAATGCCCTCTCTTTTTGATAATAAATCAATTGAATATGCACTGCCTGCAAACTCAGCCAGCCATGGTTTAATCTCTGCCATTTTTCTTTATTTGGCTTGTGAGAACCTTGCACAAGACGACATGAAAGACTCATCGAAACAAAGCTGTATACAATATTCTACCTTGCATTTTTCCAGCAGAGCATTTTTCTCACGAGGAAAAGGAAATTAGGCTGGTTACAAGCGTCTTTCTTGATGATGTCATTTTTTGTTATCTAAAAGCTCTAGTGCTATTTAAGAGATAATCACATAATCTCTTAGATACATAGGAGCCGTGCATTTAACATTTTTTTTTTGTTTAGACTTTGATTAGTAAATAATTCATCATTTTCATTTTTTCCGATGGCTGAAATCTTGAAATACAAATATTTCCATGAGATCTGACATCTGAGATCAGGACCAAGATCATACATTTCAGGGTTCTGAAATGCTCGTGTGCTATTAACTTGCCTGCCTGTGCTCAGGGCCAGCTTAGATATAGATGGAGTAGAGGTGAGGACCTTGTATGAAAGTTAGAAGGAGGCTCCTATGGCGTGTCCTTTTTCACTTGGGAGCTGCTTTCGAGATATGCCTCTCACTCTTGACTCCCATCTAAGGTTATAACGCAGCAGCGCTGTAGTCATGCTTGCAACTTGACTTTGACCTTGGCCCTTCACCTTGACTGTGATCCAGACCTGTCAGTCAGCTTCATCTAGATCTGTACTCTGCACTTTCCCAGTGATCACTGGTCTTTGTCTGAGGCTGGTTATTATTACTGATCCCAGCTTGACTTCCTGGCTTGACCTTGGACACATCTCACTGGCGTGAACTTGTCTGGCAAGCCAGATTCCTGGTAGCCCATAGACCCCTGCTCCATCCCAGGTGACGGGACTGGTCCCAGGTGCAAAGTCCTGCCCTGCTGCCACCAGCACCCAGCACAGAAAGTCACTGACAATCACGGTGCCCTGACAGCCAAGTCCTTCCATGAAAGTTGCCAGCAACAGCTGAAACCATATGAAAGACTTCAGAGCTGAGTTAGAAGTGGGTTTGTATCTGAAAATGTGTGATAGTGATTTGAACATGGGATTTCTGTTTTTCAGCAAGTGCTGATAAAGGTTTAATAGGAAATACAATGAATTAGATAAAGTACATAATTAGCCCACTCAGGTGTACAAAGGAAAATCTAGATTAAAGATCCTCCTTTCTATTTTCTCAATTAAACTCAAGTGACCTAACCACAGTTTGTGATCAGTGGTGCTCCACTTTGTGTTTGGAATGCTTTATTGTACAGATGATTAATTACATATTCATTAAGAAAAAGCAATTAAATGCAATTTGGTTATGAGCTTTTTACATTTTATAGCATTTCTTCCTTTGGTTTTAAGTAAGAGTTCAAGCTAGGCAGAGATGCAGTTAGCAATGAAAGTTTTGATACAATCAGAATATTTCCCTGAAAACACATTTTAATATTTTCCTCAAAAAACTTCAACAACAAATTAATCAGAATATCCTTTATTATTTTTAGTACGTGTGACTTCTAACAGATAGAGGAGATTGCATTCTGATACTCCATGTCTTTAGAAAAGCATCTATTACCAGTATCCATAGAAAGGAATCTTGAGAAATGCCACTAGCAAAAAAAAGAAAAAAAAAAAGAGCTTCAGCCTGAGTAGTCTTACCTCCTATATACTGAGGTTAGGCTGAAGACAGCAGTTGCTGAAGAGAAAAAATGACAAAATAGCTTATAGAGATCAATACTATTTCCTCTACAAGGCTAGCGAATTATGACTGTAACCTTAATGTAACTTTGGCATTTTCATTAGAAAAGTTTTCTTTAGTTTTCTTATATTTCATTAACATGACATTTTTTACTTTCAAATTTTAATTTTCCATTCATTATTTATAACACTTATGAATTCATAATTCATTGAATCCAAAATGTTAAAATAATGAAAATTATTAGCTGGATAAGAGGATGACCTAAACCCCTGAAAAAAACAGTTGTTTCCCTACAGAATCCAGAATTGACTTTAATTATTCCCTAGAATGCTATTTATGAATAACACTCATTATATCCCTTGATAATTCAAATACATTTGCTCTGAAAACTCTGAATTTCATTGTACTGCTAATTCTATCCATCCACTATGAGTTGCACATTCCCTAAACTCTGTAAAAAAAAAAAACTATATCACAGTCAGGCATAAAATTATTATCTAGATATTAGTTTCAACTGCAATATTTGTTAAATGTAAAGAATTTTTTTCTCCCCTTTGTCCTCCCCCACTGGACATTAATCTTTGTTATTATTTTAAGGAATCTGTAAAGCTGATTAAATATTTATTCCGAAATTTATCTTTTGGTTCTGATTAAGGAACTCGCTACTTGACAGTTTTTGCCATTATTTATTCTACAACTTGTTAAACAATCCATTTTTTATCAAACTAATCTTCAAGGATCTCTAGAAATCAGTGACAAGAGACATAAAAATATAGCTTATCCCAGATCCATAGATTACTTGGAAATAGGTAATAAAAAAGATTTAAATTATCTTTTGTATGCACAATCCAGAGAAAAGGACAGTTCCTGCAGATGAAGAGGAATGTTTGTGGTTGACACCTTCAGAAATTGGATTCCTGGAGATCGTACCTTGGTTGGGTTAAATAAATGAACACAAACAGGACTGTGTGCAACATTCCTTTCCTTCTCTTATCTTTCTGCAAAGATCTTAAAGTTTTTTTCAATAGCAAGATGAATGTAGAGTTTAATGAATTTTCATATGTAAAATAGACAAGTTAAATTCTGCTAAGTAAACTCTTTTGAGTGACTGGAGACTGCTTCTGGATTTGCTTTTATCTCCTAGTTTAGTGTTTGACTGTCACTGACACTGATACCAAGAGTGTCCTATCTGGCAGCTGGAGTCTAATGCTACTGGTGCATCCACTTCTTGTTGGTAAAAACTCTAAATACCTATATAAAATGTTCCTTGTGATAAATATTCCTTGTGTTTAAGTCCTAACAGGCTTCTCGGAACACTAAACAGAGATTTCCCTCGCATAACTTGCTTGAGGGTCAAACCAGGATTTTGACCATGCAACACGGTCCACCAGACTGCAGAGAGTTAAAGAGGAGAAAAGGGAGCCATTCTAGTTATTCATTTAATATTACAAATTTCCTTGGGGTAATCATTGGCCTGTCTTGTTGGTGTGATCTGAAGAAGGAATTTGAGTTTTCTGCCTCGTATTGGCAATTTGCTCCCATCACATCACAGGGTATTGCATAGAACAATGCTCTCAGCCTCTTCCATCTAAAAATGTTCAGTGTTGCATGAATTGCTTACAAACTCACCAGCCCAAAGGAAAAGGTAGATGTAACTTAGAGCTTGAAGTAGTAAAGGGACCTGAATACCTGTGTTACAATCACTTTTCCAAAAAGCAAGACAATAACTAATTTTGAAATGAGGTGCCTCACCTTTCAAATTATCACCCTAACCATCAGGCTACAGTGTGAAAGAACACTGGGAAATTCACCTCAATTTTTCTGTAGTAAAATAATGACCTTGATTAAAGAGCTTCACGAGTAAGAATCCCAAGGATTCTTTACGGTCTCTATGAAGGCCAAGATCTAAGTCCTGGAAGATTAACAAGATTAGCTTAGATGACTTGCCATTCAGATTGTTCTTCCTACAAATCTCTCATACAATGTATGTGGGAACCTGAAAATCTAACTGGGAGTTGTATATTAAATTAAGTGCTAGAATATATAAAACTGAAGTACTGTGATGCCTGAGTCACTTTGTACTTGTAGTGGCTGTACTTCAGTATCATGAGTCACTGTAGGCTCCTTAAAGCTGTAGTTTGTCATTGGTACATTTTGTCATACCTACTTGATATAAAGGCATCCAAATTGGTACCCAGGAGAAATCTTTAGCCAGAAATCCTGGCAAGAAAATTGTAGAGATGACCACGATGGCTTTACAGGAATATAATTTCTTCTCTTGTTAGTGCCTAAAATAAAAGGGCTTTTCTGAGAAAAAAAATCTTTCAGGAAGAGCATGTCACTTGCTATACTGCTCACAGCCAATGACTGGTAAATCTACACTGAATTCTAAGGACCTACTAACTAGGTTAGTATTATTAATATGTCCTCCACTATGCATTGGTAAAATGTCTTTATTTAATTTGACTGCTCCTTGAAAAGTGAGATACAGAGTACCTTCAAAAAAACCCACTTATTCCCTTGCCCATTCTTGTTTTTTTTTTTTTTTTTTTTTTTTTTTTTTTTTTAATAAAGTATGCTTAGAGAGTTTTCCAACCTGGAAATTTGAAACATGAACAGCCATAAAAGAGGAAGTAAGGATCACCAGGGCTTGTTTATAACCTGTAAATCCCAGATAAATTTTACTCCGTACTTACTCCGCTTTCAGAGAAAATAAAATTCTCAGTCTAAAACTAGTCCAAAGCCTTAAGTGAAAACAGATAAAATAATAAGACGGTTGTCTCTTTACTTACAGATAGGGCAATCTCTATACCCCATTTGAAAGGGATATTTGAGCTTAATTTTCATTTGAAGTTCTCTGCTGTAAATTCAAGCATAAACACAAGTACCAGTATAAATACTATTAGGAAAGTTGGTACTATTCAGACAGTTAAAAAAATAAAAAATAAAAACAGCTTTGAACGTGGCTTCATGGCTTGATAAGCAGTGTTTGACACCGTGAATCTTATGAAAGATAAATATCACCCACAAAGTTTCTGAAGAATTTTGTATAATCAAACCTGAGAATACAATGAATTGACTGACATAACTCGTTGAGCAGAGTTTCTTCTAAACTTTTCCCTTCAAACCTCCAAAAGTAACTTTAAAAAAAAATCATTCTGTTTTTTTGTGTGCAAATGCAGAAAGAAATTTGTAGCATTTCCACACAGTTCTTTGAATGCTTTCCATACACTTGCCACTGAGCCATTAAACTATAAAAACCTGTTAGGGGTGATGACTCACCACTTTCAAATTTCAGGCACATACTAAATTCTTCACCTCCTGCACAGTGAGGGTGGCTGTGCTCCCTGCAGGCAAAACTTCTTAAAAGGAACTGACTGAGAATAAAGCAACCCCATCAGAAGCATATGCTGCCTCACACATTATTCTGAAATGACAGCAACATTTCTAACAGCTGATACAGAAAAAGTCTTCTACCCATATCCATGGGGTGGAAAACTTCACCAGAATCCTTGACCTTGGACAACAGCTTTCTGTCAGACACCATTGGGGTTCCTCGCCTTGCCTCAGTGCTACCTAGGGCCAGGGTTAGGGTTTAAAGGAGTGCATGGAATTGTCAATGCACTGCCCATGAAAAGGGACCTCCAAGGGAAGGAAAATACCACCAGAATTTTTGTCCTGCGATGACCTTTTCCCTTGAGACACTAATGTGGTTCCTTGCCTTGCCTCAGTGCTACCTGGGGTAGGGTTAGGGTTTACAGAAAGACAGTGCATAGAGCTGTCAATGAACCACCCTTGAAAAGAAGTCTCTAGGGGAAGAAAAACAGCACCAAAGCAGACGTCCCGGGATGACCTTTTCTAGGGGGTCACCTTTGCGCCTCCTTACCTTGACTCAGCACCACCTAGAGATAGGGTTAGCTTGGAGCTGGTTTTAGAGAGAGATAGAGCATAGAGTTGCAATTGCATTGCCAATGAAGAAGGACCTCTAAGGGAAGAAAAACACCACCCAAGGAGAGTCCTTGGATGACCTTTTCCAGGGGATCACCTAATGTGTCTGAGTCAGAGGGCCATTTTGTTTGGTGATGGATTTTTTTGAAATTTGAAATTTTGAAATTGTTTTGAAAGTCTAGTACCTGTGGGTCAAAATCTCAAGGTCCTTGCTCATTGAAGGAATCATTGAAGGAAAAGTCTCGGTCATGGTGTTACTTATTTTTTAAAACTATTTCCACAGAAAATTCAGAACTTGGAATCTCTAAGATGATTTTTTAAAAATTATTTTCACTTATTCAAATACTTTGGAATCCCAGCAGATTTATAGCAAGCTCACTGTTTCTATATTTTTATTTTTTAGAATTCACACTTAATCCACCTTTTCCTCATTACTGCAACCGAAACATAAAGTCTTATCTCCTTTTAAAAATAGCCAGTAGAAGGCAGGTAGTGCCAACATGGTTGGTGCTTTCTCTAAGCAAAGTGTACATCACCTTCTTCTTCACCTTCTTGCTGGGTGTAAAATTAACCCCTCAGAGCAGGAAGAATTCCATCCTGTCTCATTCCTGAGACTGCTCGCTTGCCCCAACCAATACACCTGCAGTTGGTGCAGAGCCCAGCTAGTACATTTTTAACACATCCTCCACCAAGGAAAGAAGCGGAGGGCAGGAATAGTTCAGCTGGCAGCTGCTGGCAAAGAATGAAAGCTTTCATGCAGTGTGAATTGAGGATTATGTTGTGAGGTTGGCAGCTGATAGGAAGTTTGAAAGCAAGAATCTGTTATTTTAAAGCATGAATTCTAAGAGCTGTTTGTATCGCCCAAACAGTGAATTCTGGCCATGTATTACCAGGTCAGCTATTACACAGACTTAGAATAAGATAAGCAATTGTGTTAGGTTCAGTACAATAGGGGCATTGGTGTGTCAACATTATTTTACATTAAAAAAGCATTGCAGAGCAGCATTGAATCAGCAGGTATGGGCTTGCTTCACATGAGTTCTGTTATGCTTGGTGCTCAAATAACATTGCTAGTAAACCACAGGCCACCAGTGTGAGACCATCGGGCTTCATGGCATCCAATGCTAGCTTCATGCCTTTAGATGCCTCAGAGAAAAGGCTATGTGACCTACTCATACCATAGTCTTACCATATTGTCTGTGTGAGCTATTGGTATTGATCTGTATAATTTCCCTATTTTTCCATTTTAATGCATTATTTCTCAGCTCAAATTTAGGAGAACATTAGAGAATAATCGAATTCAAATTAAGGTAAACCAAATTCTTAAATAATAATAGCACAGGCCATTTGAATCTACTCTCATAACAGCAAATCCTTTTAAGGTCCCCAAAGCAAAATTAGTGCCATCTAGTATGCATGGGGGGTTGAGGGGAGCAGAGACTAATTCAAAGTGAATTAATCTGCAGTTCATTAGCAAACACTAATGTTGCTTTTGGGAATGAGGAAATTAGCAGGATTACAATTATAAGCAACAAGTGTCTTTATAAACATCTAATTGCTTGTCAAGGATGTACAATATACTCTGCAAGACTGCTGGGCAGGATTGCTGCATACCATAAATCAGATTTTCAGTTGTGCAACAGATTGTTTTTATAATATAGCACTGCTTCCAAAAAGGCATTACAGTGACAAAAGCAATTTCACAGGTGTCAATAGGCCTGGTGAATTGTAATAGGAAAAGAATTAAAGTGCAATTTATTTCTTTATCTTGGTGGACTAGCCCTCCTACCCTACAGCTACAGCTAGACACTGCTGTCAACTCAGTCCCCTGGCAAAGACAATGAACTGGCGTTAGCCGCTGTGCAAAGAGGTTCAAAGCGAAGGGCTTGTGCAGCAGGTTGTCTGGTCTCTGTCAGGGTTTGTATGTGTCCATGCATATGCAAGGAGTGATGTGAAGGGAGAAGGCAGGCAAGCCAGGCACCAGTAAGTCACTTTCTTTAGCAGTAGAAAAGAGATTGGGTGCCAGGGGAATTAACTTGGATACTGACTCCTTTGGGGGCTTGTTAGGTTATACGGCAGACATCCTGAAAAAGTCCTGAATAACAAACAAGCCTGGCAGGCAAAAATCATTATGATGCCTGTGGCTGCTCCAGCTAGGCTCTGCTAGCAGGGTCACTTGATGGGATACTATAAAGAGCATGAAAGGGATTTAGGAGAACTATGTTGCTTAGAAACTGACTGAGCCTTTATATGAAGGAAGAATTTCTGAACTCAAAACTCTTCAAAGCCTTTTCTGTTTCAGTATGTTACTGACATACTGAATCCTGATTATTGAATCCTGATTCCAGAAAGGTTCTGTGGATGCTGCAGGCAATCAGTTGTTTGCACTGCAACAAAGTGATACAACTCACTTTGCAACTCACTTGATACAAATTTTATGAATGTAAAATCCATTGATAACAGAAAGTCTTACATGAAAGGCTCGAAAGAGGAATATCTCTACAGGTATTTTATGCCTGTTCGAAATTTGATTTGTAGTTTCTGCCTCATTTTCAGTGTTTGTCAGTTTAAAGGTCTGCCTCAATGATTCAGCCATTTGCAGGGTGACAGGAGTGACACACAAGGAACGTAGCTGCACAGATCTAGATTAATGACCACTGTGTCTCTCCTAAATGTGGTCTTGACAAGATTCTCAGACAACAGTGGACAAAAAAAATTCGGTTATTAATAATAACCCCAGTAGCATAAAGAGGTTGCGTATTGAAATCACTTCTAAAATTTCAATATTTAGATATTCTTTTCTGCTTTTCTTTAAACTATATCCAAAGAGATGACAGGGGATGGAAACATAAAAATAGCAAGAATGAATTACTTTTTTTTTCTAGCTTAGCTTCTGATGCAATATAAAGTTCTTGAAATACTGTTAGGAAAAGTTCCCTTGGACTTCAGGATCATTTTACTTGACTAAGGGCTGAGTTTGCCTGAGGACTTAGAGGCACTTCCAAAGTAACATTTAGACTGTGAAAACAAACTACATATAGAGAAGAAAGAGTTGTATATTGCAATATAAATATATAGATATAATAATATTATTAGCAAATATCAGCATTTCACAAAATCCTTCCACTTCTAGGAAATATTGTGGCACAGTCTCATTTGAAATCCCCTATGCTCAGAAAGCACCATAAGATCTTGAAGTACACCTTCCTGGGGAGGTATTTCATTTTACTGGCATTTGTAATTGAGTCACCTTAAGACTATCTAAAGACTTTAAGGAAAGTTAATGTTTTGTTTATAGCTCCAATATACATTACATATCATCACTACTTCCCTCTGGACTAATCCTGATTGAGGCAAATACTCAGATTTTTGCAAGAGCATGCATGTTCGTTCATGCACGTTCCTTCCTCTTCTTGCCAGAATGAGCTGCTCCACGTTGAGTCCAGAAGTCATTGCTAAGCAATCAAAACCTGTTCCATCACCAACATCCCATCACAGTTCTCCTATGTTTAGATTTTTAGCAGTAAGATTTCTCCCTTTTAACTTAAGAAAAATGTATTACTTTGCTGGTATATCTGGCTTGTGCATGAGTTATAGAAAAATACATTTGGTACCCTGCAAATAAAAGAAATGATGCTCCTGTGTAAGACTGACAGAATTTTCAAGCTCCAACTTAACTATCTGGATTGCCTAACATGTTCCAGGGGAAAGTTCCTCTTTAGTGGCCCAGGGAAAAAGTTTTGATGAAACAAAACATTTCACTACTTTAGAATCTAAATAAAGTTTACTTCTAAAAGGAAGAATAAATTATTAAAATAATAATTCACTTCAAAAATTAATTGCCAGCAAAGATATTTAAATATGTGCTCTTTGATCAAGTACATAAACAGATGTTGTCCTGTTCGTCTGAAAACACAGACAGCAAATTACACAACCAATCTGGATTCCCAATTTCATACTTAGGCCGTTGTGAAAACTGCAGTGTGTTAAAACTTTTGAAACCTTTACAAATTTGTCATATCACACATTTTCTTAGTGTAGCTTCAAATGCAACTATTTATTTTAAAAACTTAGGCAGAAATCATGTCCCACAAGCTGATATGTTAAAAGAACAAAATTATAACTGCTATTGGTAAGTTTTTTTATATAAAATAGAGTATGCAAAAACATGCTAATTTATACTTGCACTATCTGTGATTGTGAGTGAAATTTAGCTAACTGTGCATAGCATACAGATAACAAGAGAGCGCACCTGAACATACAGACTATGTAGGAAACAAGGAGAAAGTTAGCCCTGAGTTTTTCAAGTCTGAAGAACACTCTAGTTCAAAAATTGGAGGGTTGTTTTAGACTTTGCTCATTATTCAATATTTTATTCCCTATGATCAAAGTTGGCATCTATGAATTGTTTTCACTGATTCACACTTTTTATTACTACAATCTGTTACATAGTTAGCAGAAGGAAATATTAAAATAACTGATTTGTGATTTTCATGAAGTACTTGAGAATAATTTATTGGCTGTTACTCATTTGTTAAAAAAAAATGAAATTGCAATTTTCAGTTGTTGGTAAGAACATTCAGTAGTGTGTGGGCCAAAGCAATAGCATATGTCCAACGGCAAGGTCATGGACATCAGGGCAAAAATTTGCAAAATCTTTCAGTTAGTTCAGAAAATAGCCTAAAGAAATTATAGTTTAGAAGCAAAAGAGCATAAATAACATGCCTAGTCACAGCAGAAGTAGCTTAAGTATAATGCACTGCTTACCAGGTTGTGATAATGAAGCTGCTAGTATGATGAGCTGAAAGTGGCCCTTTTCCTACACCTAAATAGGTTTCCTAAACACAGCACATAACTATCATTCAAATCCGTGTAAATGTAGAAAGCCACAGAACATAAATATCATAAATAACAGACATTAAAAAAATCACCATTAGATGGCAAAATTCTGGAGGCCACTAATTTCAAAGTGATTTCACTTCCTTTAAACTACTCCTGCCCACTTGATAAATGTTAATTTATAGAGGTGTTCCTCCTGCTCATATTCACCAATAACCTCAGGGTAATACAACCTTAGATATTTTTGCGGGTGCTTCAGCTCCAGACTATTTCACATTCATCATTAGTAATTCCTTCTGCCAGGCCATCCAAGTAAGATAAACTAGTCTGACTCCAGGGCATTCGAGCTCCATGGCAGACTGAAAGATGTTCACCTTCCCTAGTTTGAAGCACTTGCACAAAGTCACTAAATATCATCCTGCTCTAGACTTGTCCTGCATGATCAAGAGAGCATTACAGAAAGAGAGAAAAGATACCAAGATTAGGACTAGAAAAGTAGAACATGCACCGCTTCGTATAAAGTAGGCTACGGTGGCTAATAACGTTGCTCTCAGATACAGGTCACTTATTCGGAAGGAATAAAGAGACTTTCACTCAGGCAGTCGGCTGAATCAGTCTGTGACTTTAGAGGAAGGAGAATTTCAAGCTTGGCGTGAAACTTCCAACAGAATCGCAACAGAATTCCTGCAGTGTTCTGCAGGAATCTCCCGGACTGTTCGTTGCCAGCTGTGCTGTCTTCCCAGTAGCTGCCAGGGCGGTTGACGTCCCCCGCAGGGCGCAGGGCTTGTGACAGCCAGCCTTGGCGCAGCTGCCCGTGACAGGCTTCATCCTCTTCCTCTTCCCGGTTAGGTGGCCTGCGGTAAACACCCAGCGCAGGGTCCCTGCTCTTGGCCTGCCCTTTGGTGCTCAGCCGCAGGCTCTCAGCTCGCGCTTTGTTCTCTCCTGTGCAGGGCTCCATACATTCCAGTTGCTTTCGCACGTAAAGAACAACTCCACCACCTCACCGCCCTGGCCTGTACTTCCTAAAAAGCACAAAGCTGTCCATGGCCACATTCCAGTCATGAGAGCTGTCCCTGTCCTGTTTAAAAGTCCTATCAATGAGTCTTGCTAGCTCATGTCAAGGACCCTCTTCCTGCTTTGGGAAAGATGAATTCCATCCACAGCCAGCATGCCCGGTGCCACATAAAGCTTCCTGTTGCCAAAGAACCCAAAGTTTTGGGGATAACACCAGCCATGAAGCCATGTGTTATTAACTCTATCCTCCTGTTCCTTTCTGTGTTGCTGTCAGCACGGGGTAGGATGGAGGAGAAGATGACTTGCACACCCAAGTTCCTGACCATCTTGCCCAATTCCTTGAAGTCCCTTTCGATGGCCCTCAGGCTACGCATTGCCATTTCCTGTCCTCCCAAACGTAGGGCCAGCAGTGAATAATAGTCTGAGAGTCGAACCAGGCTGGGAAGTTTCCTGGTGATGTCCTTAACCCAGGCCCGAAGAAGGCAGCAGGTTTCCATTAGAGGAAGGTCCCTTCTACGGATTGAACCCTCTGCTCCTTTTATTGTGGAATCACCTACAACTACCTTTTCTTCCTCCTGCAGGCTGCAATATAGGGGGTTAGCCTTTCTGAGCCTGGCAATATCATTGGTGGAGAGAGACCCTCGCCTTCTACATCCCCCGATTGCCTTTCATCCTCCAGGGCTCATATCTGTTGGGGTAACTGGCAGGATAAGATGGGTGAAGATGGATTTCTCCTGCCCCCTCAGGCCTGGACTTTTTTCCATTCATTCTTATCTTTGCAGCTTCTGCCTTGTGTCTGCTGGAGAACAGAAACTGCATTCCTGCACACCAGAACTCCTGGTGCCTGATCATATTTTGTAGATACTTTGTATAATTAAGTAGGAAACTGAAATCCAAGCATGTAAACAATCACATCACTCATACATTAGAGGCATAAAAAATACAAAGGTATCTACTAAAACAGCAAAGAAAAATTTTCACAAAGCTTTTAAGAAGGAAATACTTTTTTTGTGTCATTATTGAAGTTTCTGCAACAGATATGTCAAAAGTTCACCTCAGGACAGAATGGAAGATTTTTTCTTTGGCTATCATTGTGTGTCCCACTGTACTTCGGTGCTTCCTGAGTTTAGAAAACTTCCATCTGCTGACTTTTAAAGGACATTTTTGAAGTAATATAAATCATCTAGCAACTACTGATTGTTTTAATTGTATTGCATCTGGATTTTTGAATCGTAAAAGTCTCTAAAATATAGACTGAAAAATACTTTGCATATTAGTTTGAAATATCAGCCTCTTTAAAAACTAATAATGGGGCAAGTTGAATCTACTCCCTTAGACCTATGAATAAAATTCAGATGGAAATAGTATCAAGTAATTTCCATAGAAAAAAAGTAAAGGTTTGATTTCAAGTCAGCAAGGCCACAAACTTCTTTGTGCTTTGCCACAATTAAAGCCTTTTGCTTTAAAAAAGATATTGCATATTCCAAAGTGGATTGTTGCTAGTATTCCAGAATAAACCAAATGCAATCAGTATTCATGAAAATCATATAAAAGCTGTTCTATTAACATAGGGTTAAAGGAGGATAATAAAACAGTCTCAGCCAACAGAAGAGAAAGAAAAAGCAATAAAAAGTTTTTATCACTATTCACATAAAAGTTATTTTGTAACAAACATGTGAATAATAAAATGGAAAAGAACTGTAATTTAAGTTCTGAAAAGCAATCTTTTAGAATTTTGAAAGTAAAAATAGACATTTCAGAAAGTTTCTTTCTAGAAATACCATTATCTGAAAAATATTGTCTATAAGTCTTTCTGAAGCTGCATATATGTTCTCTTGAGTTACACAAGCACCGTGCTTCACTCGTAAGTGAGGAGCATTTGCCAGAATAATAGGTCCCATCCAATCATGCTACCATTTTAGTTTGGATATTCAAAGATTTTATATCAAATAAAGTAGTTCAGCAGGCACTTTTTAACAGGGGAGTATTTATTAGTTTATAGTTTTGCCTGTTCATGACCTTTCCTAGAAAATCTTTTAAGTCAGCTACTTTAAAGCTTATGTCTATCATGTCTCAAGGACTGAGCTGCATTAGGTGCAAAATGATTCAGTTTTAAATGAAAGTTGAACTGACTCAAAAGGATACTAATACTAGTAAAAGAAGGTATACTGCATTTAGCTCACACACTTAGTAAATAAGTCCCTCCAGCATGTATTTTTACTCACAAATTTCCAAGTGCTGTTATGTCTATTTTATAGCTAAAGGACTCAAATTCCAAGAATATACAGTTTGTTACTAACCTTAGATTGTCAGACATCTGTACAAACTGCTTTGCCATAAGGCTTATTCATCTGTCAACCTACCAGAGATAATTTCATTGGCTATAGAGATATGTAGAGATATATTAATATATAGACATATACATGTAGATAGATAGAGATATATGCATAGCTATGTGAATGAATGAGTGTTTTTAATCTGTAGACAAAATAAAGTGTCATGTCTCTGTGAGCAATATGATTTCTACATTATTTGAGAGCCCATGAACCTTTATGTAGAAACATTCTGATAGATGTTTATGTGACAGATGGAGCTTAGTGACTCCATCGTTTAACTTTTTCAAGCAAAACCATAACTGTTCCATGTGACTGACCAACATTCCTTCCTTCCTTCCTTCCTTCCTTCCTTCCTTCCTTCCTTC
>VZSV01000001.1:19984586-20005227 GCA_013398735.1 Nothocercus julius | reverse complement strand
TTCCTTTTCCTTCCTTCCTTCCTTCCTTCCTTTTCCTTCCTTCCTTCCTTTTCCTTCCTTCCTTCCTTTTCCTTCCTTCCTTTTCCTTCCTTCCTTCCTTTTCCTTCCTTCTTTCTTTCCTTCCTTTAGAAAAATGTTAGCAAACATAGAAGGATAATAGTCAGCTATTGTGTAAGGTCCCATCCTGTCAATCCATCTCAGACACAGCTTAAATTAAATTTAATTAGATTTAATTTGAATAGGAATAATGAGATTTTATTTAAATGAAAAACAAATGAGATGATTGTGACAGCACTGTGGAATACTAGGAGTGAAGAGCAGGAAACGCTCTAAGCAGATCAAAAGGGAAAATATTTTCTCGGTTAAGAGATTATTTCCCGTTTTCTTTCTCTTTTTCATGGTTTGTGTTGATAGAAGCTACTCCTCTTTATTCACTAGCTATGAAGGAGATTATAATATTAAATACTGTGGTCACATTTTTGATTTACATCATCAAAGAATAGGACCTGTTTTGTTTTGTTCAACCTGCAATATGAAAGCAAAAATTCCTTAGTAATGAAAGTAGACAATACAATGAGGCAGCAATTTTATGCCAGAAAGAATTGTCTTTGTGGATCTGACAATGCTGCTCTTCTTTATTCATATCAGAGATTCTGAAATGCTAAGAAAATCCAGGTGGTGTCACTCAAACTTAGCCTTTCTCAAAATTTCCCTTACTTTTTCCTAAATCTATGTTATACATATATTACTATTCGT
Source organism: Nothocercus julius (assembly GCA_013398735.1). Lineage (NCBI taxonomy): Eukaryota > Metazoa > Chordata > Aves > Tinamiformes > Tinamidae > Nothocercus > Nothocercus julius. The sequence continues at coordinate 20,004,471 of VZSV01000001.1, read as the reverse complement.
AACTTTTATTTTCTTTCAGATATGTAATATATGCACATTTTCTCTCCAGTGAAACACTGATAGTTTACACGAGAGAGATATCTATCGAACTGAAAATCTGTTTTTCTTCAATGTTAGCTTTGTCTAATTCCAGGCCAATTTATTCCCTTCTAAAATTTAGAGAAACACTACTAACAACTACTAGTTGTTGAGCATCTGTCTTAGGAGGAAAGACTAAGTGAGCTGGGCCTGTTTAGCCTGAGAACACTGAGAGGAGATCTAATCAACATATATAAGCACCTGAGGGGAAAACGTAGGGCGGATGGGGCCAAACTCTTCTTTGCGGTGACCAGCGACAGGACAAGGGGTAATGGGTGCAAGTTGAAACCCAGGCAGTTCCATCTCCATGTGAGGAAGGACTTCTTTGCTGTGAGGGTGCCAGAGCCCTGGCACAGGCTGCCCAGAGAGGCTGTGCAGGCTCCTTCTCTGGAGACCTTCCAAACCTGCCTGGCTGCCACCCTGTGCCCCGTGCTCTGGGTGTCCCTGCTGGAGCAGGGGGGTTGGACTGGATGATCTCTAGAGGTCCCTTCCAACCCCAACCATTCTGTGATTCTGTGAACTGACAACATCCATAAGCAAATTTTGAATTACACTAGTGTAATATTCACTGCTTGCTCCATTATATGTCAGTGTTAGGCGTACTGCTTCTTTGACATGCTAAAGGAATATCTCTGAAATATCTAACAAGGACTGACTAATGTATTTGACAAAATGACTTGTGTTCTTGCTCTTTATTTAGACATGCTAAACTGTTTTATAGTGAAGTGCAACCCTATTGCACAAATCTATTTAAAAGAGATTTGACATTTGCAAATATTTTTTAATAGCCCAGGTGATATAATTTGAAAAAGCAGTCACAGTTTTAAATAAACTGCCATTTCTCTAGGTCTGACAAAGTCATAGTAAACTTGTAGTTAAGTACAGAACGTGGTAATTACTCTTAGTATAAAAATGGAGGAACAATTTATTCCTAATGATGGTTTCTCAAACAAGTTTCTTCCTGTATTGCATATTACTTTTTGTATGTTGCAGTTATCTGAAATATTCACAATAATGTTATGAGACCTATCTATTAATCTTTGAAGAATAATTAACATTTGCATAACTATTGACAATTTTATTTTTCACACATATGGATTTCAAAATTCTATCTTCATGTGGAATGGCTTTCATAAATTTCAGCAAAGTGTACCTTGTGGAGCGAAAAAGATTGTGCTTTGCTCATTTCTCCCTTGGCATAGTTAATATAATTATTATTCAAAACTGGGTCAAAATTTGCCTGTGAATTAAGCCTGACATCTTTTCTTTAATGATACAAGGGAAATGCATAGGTGTTACTACATTTTGCAATGGAAATATTTTCTTTCCTTACCCATTAGACTGAGTTTAATTTAAAGCTGAGCTAGAACTGGATCCATATTCTTCAGTACCTGCATGTATTACCTTCCTCAGATCATAAAACTGTATTGCATCATTCCATGAGAAACTCCCCTAGAGGATGATAATAGTGTGAGTCCTGTCAGCTATTCCTTTTTTTCTTTTTTTCTTTTTTTTCTCTGATTCAGAATTATAACTTCCTGAGCAGGATGGTGTAACTGCAAGAGTTTAATAAAAATAAACATACTCGCAAAGAGTATATTCTACTGCGAAGTTTGGTGTAACCTGAGCTAAGACAACTTGCAACAGAAAGAACTGCAAGCAAGCCACTCTCATATAAGAATGTGTATTACACAGTAATCCACATCTGCAGCTGCCATCTCGGAGACCTAACATGAAGCTACAATATCACACCAGCCTTACCTGAAGAGTTTGCAGTCTGTATCAGGTCTGCTTTTGTTTATAATTTTGTCTCCAAAGTTTCAAAAGAAAACTTTTTTTTTTTTTAATCTCTAGAATAGTAACTTTAAAAGCTGTAGTTATGTCTAATCAAGACAATTGCCCCTTTTCCATAGGAGAAAAGTAGAACATTGAAAAAGCAAAAGGTTTCCTACTCCTTTTTTTTTTTTTTTTTTTCAGTCAAAGATAGTCAATTCCTACTTTACTGTTTATTTCCTGTCCTCTTTAATTACAATATTATGCTTTGCTACTGCTTAGACTTGCAGGCTTTTGTTTTGGTCTGTTTCTTTTGTGCACAAGTGCATTTTATACCAAATCAAGCTAAGGTAGCTCAATGAAACCGTACCCTCAGAAGCTTCAGCAGAAGCATTATCAGCCTGCCTTAGATCTTGGCTTTTGCTGACTGCCTGTAAAAAACAAGATTTTTTTTTAAGAATCAACTTTTCTGCAACTCTGTTTCAATACTCAGTATGTGAGGTCCTTACATATTGCATTTATAGCTACAGAAACTGGGGTGGATACATAAAGTTAGTTCAATCTGCCTGCAGAGATTTCAGTTACACTTCTTTTCTGCAGTGCTGACATATCCAAACTGCAGTTTTGGCAGGAAGGAAAGGCTGGGACTGCTTACCTGTAGGGATAATTATAGGAGTTGTAAAGCCTTCCTCAGATTGTACATGCTGGATTCATCCTAGATTTGCTATTGTTTGATTGTTTTCTTTGCAGAAAATGTATTGCTGTGTATTCTCATTCCTCTGACATACCTCCACAGTATCCCATCTTGCTGAGGAGAATGAAAAAATACGACTATGGACACAGGGAAGGGAAAGAAATGGGGACATAACAATTGTCTACGATGATCTCTGGCAAGAAGATAATTCTTCAGTTTTATCTTTAAGTCCCTAGCATTTCACATTTCATAAAAACAGAAAGAAACAGGAGAGCAGACAAGGAAAACAAAAATTCTTCTTTAAATTTGCTTAAAATATTTGTAAATGATTTCCCCCTATCCAGTCATCCAGGTCTTGTTAGAGCTTTTATGACAATATTCCTAATGTTAACCTTTGCCTGTCTGTGGATTAGATACCAAAAACCATAAACTCATTTAAGCATCTATGAGAATGCCAGTGTCTTTACTACAACCAGATGTCTTTTGCTTTGTATTGTTAAATTTCTTGTTATATATATAAATATTCATATTTATCTGATTACATACAGCTTTTCTTGGAGTATTTTTTTTTTTAAATTCCATGCTTGCAATAATTTTAGCAATATTTAGGTACCAAGTTTTAGTAGAAGGTGAACTCTATCTTCTGAATTAATAAAGCAGGTGAAATGCTGGAGTAAGTTTTTCAGTTTAGTCTCTTCCACCATGAACCTGAGGAAAACACTCTAAAAAGGACTTCTCTATTTTTAATCTAGTAAAATGGGATTGGCAAGTGTTGAGTTTTGCAGTGGTATCATTTAATGCTGCTGGACTTCATTTAGACTGCTGAGCACACTAGTTTCAGTGTGCAGAAAAGTTAGCTAAAGTAACTAGCCCTTTATATCCAGAGCCACTTCCAGAGAAATTCCAGTATGTGCATCTAGATTCCGTTTCAGGGGTCTAATCAAGATCAACCAAAAGCTTATTTTCCATGACTAACATTTTCCCTGGGCTACTTCTTATCATTTTTTATGTAGAGGAGTGTGATGTTGATAGTTTCTTCTTCCTTACTCTAGGGCCCATGGACATGTTACATCCAAATGTACTCTGTGTGACACATTTTAGGTTTGTTAGATATTTGTTCCTCTTTTTAGCTCTAAAGCTAGCCTTGTCCAGCTCCAGGTCTGTATTTATTTAAATGACCAGTGGTGAGTGGTTTATAGCCTAGGGGTCTCCTTGCCAGCCTGGCCCCTGTCTCTTCCCATTCCTGTGCTCCTCTACCTTGCCTCTTGTGTCCCCACTTCTTTGCTATCATAGCAGTGCTGTATTTCTCTACACTACATCATGGGGTTAGAGTTCTAAAAACACAGAAATACAGGGAAAATGTTTTTCTGCACATAAAATATACTTATTACTGATATCTGTATAAAACTGTTGTTGTACTATATGATGATAAGCAAAAGTAAAACAAATTTGTCATAACCACCTGGTCAGAAGCAAAAATTTTATTTTTCTAACTAACTAAACTAAACTAGACCAAGACAAAGCCCCAGTCAGGTAGAGATAAGCTCAGGCAGAACAAGCCTGACAGCCCACAATTCTGAGGTCTTGCAAACTCAAAGCAAAGCCTGGGGGCTGTAATTAGCAATGGGGCTTCAACCGGGGCTACAGGGCTATGCGAACATGCAAAACATTTCCCTCATTCCCCACCCTCCTCTCTGTGGGAGGGAAAGTCTGCACACTCATTATCACTGTAAAAATGCCTGCAGATGATTTATTTATTTATCTATTTATTAGCAGGAGTAGACCTGCCTTCATATTATTACTGATTTGTGTCAAGCATTGTGGACTTTGAATAAATAAAGGAGACCCTCTCATGGCGAGTCTCATTACCAGAGCTGCAAGGCAGTAGTGAAGGGGTTATGTGGATATCATTTAGTCTCCTGACTTCATGGGTTTGGGGCTTTATGCCATTACGAACATTGATCCAGAATTACTGTGAGCTTTTTTTCTTTTATTCAGCTCGATGAACTTCATGCTAAGCCGTAGGCCAGTGTCTCATTCAGGTCTAAGCTTGATGTGGTTTTGTTTAACATTAATTATGGAAATTTTCCCATGGCAGGCTATTAGGAAAGCAAATTCTGCTGCAGAGTATAAAAGTTCCTTTAAGCCAAGAACAAGTTTATTACCTGGTGTAAACTAGAAAAGCTCCAGAATGGATCCATAAAACATAGTTTTATACTATTGGCTTCTTTTTATTATCTTTGTATATTTAAGAGCAAATTCTCCACAGTTTTTAGCAATCTATACCTATTTGAGAATATCTATAGAAAAATCCTTTAAAAAGTGATTAGCAAAATAGACAAAACTGATCTGATTTTCCCATAAGCCCTTTTATTTTTTCATTTCCATTTTTATTGGAGAAATATCTTGTGGCAGATCAAGGAATAATCTGAGCAAACAAGCAAACAAAAAAATATTTCTGCCTCAAAGGGACTGAAATAATGATTCCTGCACTGCTTCTGTCTTTATTTTGAAAAATATTGATGGATATTCCCTGTACCTTAGACTTTAGCAGAACAATGAGAGAATGACAGCAGATATGGTACAAGGCAATTATAGAGGTAAACAACTATTTGGCAATAGTTGTCTGAGACAACTATTTCACAAGATATGGAAATTATCAGAAATACACTTTATGTTAAGCATTGTGCAGAGTTCATTAGTTTTATTTTTACTAGTATATATATGTTTTTTTTCCTGGCTAAAACCGCTGTCAGATAAATAGTTCCTAGCAGAGACACTAAGGGAAGGAATTGGGTTCTTTTTCCTGTTGAGAAGTTTTTGTAAGAGATTTGCTAACATTAACAACCTTTAAAAAAAATCAAATAATCCACAGATAAACTAAGTGCTGCAGTTTTTACACCCCAATTAGGCCTAACAAGGTAAAAGCCTTTGTAAATCTGTGTCCAGCTGCTCTCGCAGTTCCTCCAGTTCGTAGGTGATTACTCTGCCATATAATCCCAGCTTCTGCATCTGCCAGCTTGGCAGTGCCTCCTGCAAACTGTAAATACCCTGGCTGTTATAAAATGTTTTGTTAAACTCTTGTAAGTAGGAGTTGGTATTGGAGAGGCCAAAAAAGCATTATATAATGATTACCGGTACTACAAAGGACTCTATATAAAGGAAATCCCCAAATAAGCTGTCAGAGCAGGATTTTTTGCCTCCATATTAAAATTTCCTTTCATGCGGTTAGTTTACATAAAGTGACTACCTAGGGATACTCTTTACAATTAGCTGACATATTGTTTGTGTTCTTGTTGCTACCCAGTACATATAACGATCTGAAATCAGATGAAAGAAGTTTTATCCCCCCCCAATACCTGAGAGACTGTAACCCCCCTCCAAGTTTGCCATTTAAGTCCCAACTGTGCTGTTGCCTTTAACTGTGCAAGACAGCAGAGCAGCACATTTTGTAGATTAAACCAATAAACTAGCAAACATAAAAGAAACAAATCTCATAATTGTGGATTTCAATTAAAGAAAGGAGGATCAAAGCAAACATTCGGCTTGAAATTGCACAGCTGCTATCTACACAAAATGAGGAAAAAAACCCTTCTCCATCTAGCCATAATTTGGGGGGGTAGGGAGGAGGGAGAGCTCCAGCCCTGCAGTAGGACAGATTGCCTATGCTCCTCACGTCCCAATCAGTAATACAGAAATATTGAGTAATAAATTCCCTGCCTCTCCTGATCTGCGAAGCTCCCACCATCTGTGAAAGACAATTTGTAACAGCTTTAGTATTAAGATTCAGTAAACAGACAATCACAAGTATTGTGCCAAACAGTGGCTACATTTGGAGGAGAGGCATAAAGCAAAAGCAATGACTAACACCAAGACCCTTGCATTGCAAAATTATCCAGCAACCAAAACAGACAGCTCTGACTGCAGAGGCTGTTTTTTTCGCCTTTTTTCCCCCTCTCCTTCCTTAGCCAGGAGCGCCGGAGTCTGCACGCAATTCAGCTACATCTGGGGGCTGTGTATGCAGGCCTCATCCTAATGCGTTGAATTATTATTGATGGCTGAGGCAGTTCTGCTCTGCTGGTGAACCAATAATGTCAAGGCACTACCTGCAAGATTAATTATAGGAGAGAATGAGCTGCGGTTTCCAGGGACTAAGACATTAATAGAGACTGAGCATTAGTTTCAGGGGATTCAACCGACAGCCGAACAAATGCCTCAGACAATGTTATACATGCTAAACCCCAGCACTTTCCTCTTAACGGTGCTGAAAAAGTTTAGAACAATTGTGTTTAAACAGGTAGAAACAGAAGGTTGCCTAAACCAAAAAAGAGCATAAACCAATACTGAGGCTGCTGAAGCTAGTTAGGCTATAAAAACCTTGCTGAGCATTTTGCCCTCTGGAATATATCGAAGAGAAAGGTGACAGTAACTAATCTTTGTAGCTGAAGCAGGAAACTCTGTTTTTTAGTGACTGGCAGTACCTGGTTCTTCAAAATACAGATGACATTCTAAACTTGGAAACATAGGTTGGATCAAAAAGCTATTTTTCTTTTTTTTTAAAGCTCTTTCCCTTTGTATCACTGCAGTGGAAATTTGTACTCCAAGAAGCATTTTAGCTGTATAGAGATGAGAATATGCGGTGGATGAAGCTGCAGCCATAGCAACAGCTACATAAATTTTCAGGCAATGACAAGGCACATGTTACAAAATTCAAGAAGTATAACTCTTCCAAAAAAAAAAAAAAAAGAGAGGGAGAGAGAAAGAAAATGGATATGAGTATGTTGAATGCTGTTTATCACAAAGTAATGGTGTGTATAAAGACCCTGGGCTTTCTGCATCTCAGCTGTGTGATCAGAGGTGCAGCCGAGAGATTAGTTATAGCTCTCTACCTTGTCCTTTAGCTTTGGCAGGTGATATCCTTCTATCTCTTTCATTATCTCCCAGGCCTAATGTATTTGAAAGAGCCTCAGGAATTCCAAGGTCCAATTTTCAGTATTTTGTCCAACTCTGCCTCCCCTCCAACTGACCTCTTTCTAGTTGTGCAATACTTTTGACACAATAATCCCAAAATGGATAGGACCCTGAGGCTGTGATGTCTCAACAAGCTAAACAACAGAAACTTGGGACTGATACGAGAAGGAAAAAAGCTTCACACTTCACTCATTTTCCAGGTTCATAATTGCCAAGTGGATCACTGCTTTTCATCAAACTTGACCTCTCCTTATCTAGAGTGCTATGTGTGAATTTGCACAAACAGCAGCAGAATTGTTAAGCAAATGTGCCTCAGGTTGAAAAGTCAACTGTATAAGGTAATGTGCAAACTCCAACTCTATTTTGTGCCCTTAGTTCTGGATAATTTCTTTCACAGTGTTAATACTCCCCTGCCAGTTTTTTACTGCCCACAGATAGAGAATAGGAGAGCTATGCATACCTTGGACTATCTGGGAGCTTTGCAAGTCTAAGTAGACATGAAAATGCAGCTCACAGAAGGGATTCAGATCCTATTTTGACATGAAGCAGTAAGGTTTCCAAACATGTTTTTGCTCCATGCTGGAAAGAATAACAAACTTTGAAATATGTTTTCAAAATCAAACTGCTTAAAAATACCTAATTTCAACTGGAGTAGATCAGTTGTTTTTCAGGTCTTTTTTAGTCAGAAGTCTATGGCAAACCTCAGAGATACTCTGTTGAAATAGATATAACTCCACAAAGCTTTGCTGTTCTGACAAAATGGAGAAATCCTGTGAAATTATATTGATCTGATCTGAAAAGAATATGAACAGCACTAATAACACAACTATTTTCTCCTTCATAAGTTTAATTCATTTTTTCCCAAGACTGATGTAGTTTGCATTGACTAAACCAAACAAAATACAAAAGGCCTAAAAATCTACTTCCCCCCTTCTAAGTATAGAAATGCATCTACTGCTGGATTATTCATAGATTGGAAGAAGCCACAGCCTTTTTGTGCTGATACTATGACCAAACTCTCAGAAGTTCCTCTTCCTCTCTAGAGCACTGAAAAATAAATGGCACAAAGAGATCAGACAGATACATCCTTGATTCCTAGAAGGGCATTTGGAAACAGTGAAAAAAGGCTTTCTCTTGAGGTGTGGAAAGTGTAATGTAGGTGTTCAGTTTGCAGTTTAGTGCAGTGCATCATGTTAAAATGTTGTCCTACTTGGGTCATTATCCATACAAATATTGCTGCTGTATCCTGAAATGCAATTCAGAAGGAAAAATTTGAACAGCACCAAGTAGGTTAACCTACCCTGAGGAGCAGCCAACTGAGGTGGCAAGGAATTACATAACAGAGTAATCTTTCCTAAATTGGAACACTCATCAAACTAAGGATTAATTATTTAGTGCAGTGGGCATCCTGACCAGGTCCTCACACATCCATGAAAAGGGAAAGAAAACTGAGAAAATACTATTATTTTACCTTTGGGTAGCTATTGGGAATTGAAATGCTTGGGGTTATTGACTTTCTACAAACCTATCTTTGTGTGTGACTTACATGTCAACGTTGAGGTTCATCTCGGTTCTCAGCCAAAGTACCTAGCAAAGGAGGAAGGTAAGCTACAGCTTATTAAATGTATTATGCCAGTAGTGGAACAAAATTATCTTTTTGTCTGAAAAGAATTTGTACCATTGTACTTACTAAATTTCAAATAAGGAATGTATTACTTGTGTACATAGAGTTGGAAACACATCGCTCTGATTAATGCATTACTGTTAGAAGGAGAAAAAGTAGAAGAGCTTTATACCAACACCAGATTTTCCTGGAGCACAAAAGAAAAGGTAACAGTATTGAGCTTTTATTCTGTGTTCATGTTCTGAAGCTTTTTGAGACATTTGGTCATACAAATAAGAGCTTCCAGTGAACATTAGCACTGCGCGTATAAGCCAGTTCTAAAGCATCTATGTGCCTAACTTCTTGCATTTTCGAAAACACAGCTTTGTTTCTTAAAGTATACTGAACATAAAATGCAATGCATAAATGTATTGGAAAGGTGCCAAGTCAGCTATTCCTTGTATCACTTATTAAGACTTCCTGTAATTTTTGGCCAAAAAAAAAAAAAAATAGTAGGTTTGAAGTGGCTCTTAAGTGTTTGCTGAATAACAGCTGTATCACTTTTACCTTTTAACTTAATGCATTTGCTTTGCTTCATCATTGATTCTAACACCTACATTACTACTTATGCTGCATGGAAAACCTATTGAAGTCAAGGTTTAAAAGTGAGCCCTATTTTTTCTGGGCATTAACTTAGTGAAGTACAGTACATTAAGTTACTTGAACACCATGATGAAAAGAGGCAGATTTTCCTAGCACAAAGTCAATTTCTGGCAAAAGATGTGGTAGAAATTTATAGCACAAAAAGGATTAACAGAACAAAATAGCTTTTAATCTCTATCTGCTTTTCCTTCACTCAAGGAATAATTGAAGGATCCCACCAATGCAGTCTGGCACAGCAGCTATTGTGCTGTGGCCTGGCTTCTGAGTGGTTATTCACCATTTTTATAATTGGTGCTAGGTACCAATTATCTCTCTTATGTGTGCGAACTTCTAAGGAAAAAAATATGTTTTTGTGTGCAAATTTTTGGGTACAGATGTTTAGTGTGGAGCTCAATGAATTGCTTCAAAGCTTTGTAAGTATATGAACAAAGTTCTGTTCAGGAAAAAAATGAAGGAAAATATAATTTAAAAGCATTTGTGTCTAAAACTGCTGCAGTCAAGTGCTAGAATTCAGCGTAGGTTAATTTAGATAAGCAGAAGGCTGTCTACTAAATTTAGGGATATGCCTCACTACAGTAATGGGTGACTAGCGCTCCACAGCCTGTGTTCACAGCCTTGCTCCATGCAGCCCAATGGCAGCATTTTAACCCATGACTGTGAAGAAGAAGGAATGCGACGGTCCGGTCCTGAAAAGGATGGTGTCTGTGCGTGTGAGTGTGCCTTGTCTTGATCCGGATATGTCAAAATCCAGGCAATGAGATGCAAGGCCAAAGTTTTCAAAACTGGGAAAGTTTTCAGGTTTTTTTTCTCAGTAGAGATAAATGTTCTTTTAGCAAAATATAAAACTCATGTATTTTGAAAGTGAAATTGATTTTCTGTTAGTATTCTGGGACTTTTTCTTGCGAGACACTATTTCAAACCCTTCCTGAGAAGACATTTGGTTTTCCAGGTGCAATCTAGAAACTAGTGCAGAAAAATCAAGACAATTTTAGTTAAAATTTATAAAGATTATTTAGTATCTGCATGTATCTGCATGTCATCCATTTCAAGACCTTTAAAACTCTCCTTCTAAATATGAGTCACCCAGTGAAAACTATGTTAACAGGCCCTTTCCTAGGCATTGACACACTTTCCAGGGGTATTTTGCCGTTGAAAGATGTATCCAGAAATCACCCACTCTCCAGCAGCTGAATTTGGAGGTCTGAAGAGATTCTGTGATAAGTCTTAAAGTTTCCATATTTGCCTCAGTTACCCTATCTGCCAATTTATTGGGCTCTTTAGTGAGGCATTGACTGTGGATGCTCAGAGCAATTCATTTGCACAGTAGATCTCATTCTCATTTGAATAAGTTTCTATGACATATATCAATATGTGATAGATTCTTTATGCTGCCCAAGACATCCATCAGAAACCTTTAATCTATCCATTTACTTTGGTATTGAATTCTTAGAACTATTTCAAATGCCTCTCCGCTTCAAGAGGAGCTGTCCTATATTGAAAAGATGGAGGCCTAAGAAATATTGATTTCACCTAGTTTATAAAAATCCTCTGCATAACCCAATGTGGTTTCTAAATATATCAATAGTCAGTTCTAATGGATCGCAAAGGAAGGAACCATGTAAAGAACCAACTGGGCTTTTCTTTCAAGTATCTTTTTTTCTCAGGAGTATCTCATGGTTAATCTCTATAAGAACAGATAGCAAGTTACTTTACTTGCAATTTTCAAAAGTTTCTAAACAAGCCTGAATTGACTCTTTTTAAAAAAGTTTCTGTGACATAAGTTCTTTTCTTCTTTCTCCTGCAACTACCAACTAGAATTTCCATATTGTAGCAGCATCTAGTGCTTCAGTTAGTGTGTTAAAAATATATGTAAAATTAAATTTTAGGTATGTATGGATAGCAGAGTGTTCAGAAAAAGCTTTGGCTGGGAAGTATTACACAACTTCCTTTAATAAAGGACTGGATTTATGTGTGATGCCATTTTCTTTCTCTGGAATTATTTGTCTCCATTGTTTCTTGGCTGGACTACCTCAGATTTCCATGGTCCTTTTTTTGGCTGAGGTAATGATTACATATATGAGACGTTTAGTCCAATGCAGGTGTCCTCCTCCTAAGGGTTAATGCACAGTGAGACTCCGGGGAATCACAGGCAGGAAACTAACACTGTTTGGAATGAAAGTATTTGAGATGAACTAACAGAAATGACAGAAATTGTTTTACTTTTGAAATGGAAACAAGCAGATTTGGGCAAATATGAGCTATTCCAATAAATTTTCAAAAGCTGTCTATCAGAACAGATTGTATTCAGCAATAGAGACCTACTCTATTTGAGTTCTCAGAACAGTTCATATTGTTGTGAAACTGCCTTTTCAAGAAAGTAGTAGAGTTGTTTTTTGGTCCTATTCTGGACCAAAACAAACAAAAAAACCCCACCACAACTCTTGATTTGCTCCTCAAAGCAATCAAAAATTTTGTAATTTGTGTATCACTGATAAGACTAAGTTATCTTGTAACTGTGAAAATGTCTTCTTTGCATTCATTTCTCTTTTTAAAGCAGTAAGCACAGTGAATATAAGATGTTTAAATAGGAGAGGGATTCAGTGCATTGTACATCAGGCAGTACATCAAATTCAACTACCTAAAGTGAAGAAATCAATCATAATCCAACTTTTTCATGTGGATCAAACTCATTTTCAATTAAAATAGCAAAATTTACAGCTGTTTTGATGGCATCAAGCTCATATACAAATGAGAAAGTATGACTGCTTCTTTACAGCAGCTTGAACAAACGCATTATTTTGGCCTTAATATTGAACACTTTAGTATAATGATAAAGGAAAAAATTCTCAGCTAATATAAACTGCCACATTTACACTATGACTGCATGACATTACACCATCTGAGAGTCTTTTCTGAGTGTGATATTCATTTCCATCTTTTTTTTCCATCCTCCATTTTTTAATATGAGGATTTTAAATAACTACAGAATTAAAACACTTTTTTTTTTTTTAATTTTACAGAGACAACTTTTGAAACCTACAATGATGTACTGAGTACCTGCTACCAATCATGCCAACAGAGTTTATTTTCTTTGATTTCTCACTGTAGCTTTAGGCATCTGCTACAGCAGATAGAAGTAGCTTTTGATAGCTCACTAAAGCTATTACAGTACCAAAGGACTTGAAAGAGGGCTAACAGCTTTTGTAATAACAAAAAGATGGGGGGAGTGGGGGGGGGGGGGGGAAAAGTTTAAGAGAAACGCCAAGCTGGCATGTACAAAACACTAGTCCTGAAACATTACCTTCCGTTTGGAGGAGATTGCTGATATACATTGTTCCCGCTTCTTAGTCTTGTCATGTAAAGTGGTGCATAGTGGCAGAGAATGCTAAAACTGATTGCTAATTGGAATGAGAAGACCAATTTTATCAGCATCTTCCCATCTATCCAAAATTAGCTTTGTTATAATTGCATATAAAATAGATGCTGTCAAAACAGCTGTAAATTCTTCTACTGTAATTGAAAATGATTTTGATTCACCTTAGGAAATGGGATTGTGATTGATTTCTCTTGTTAGGTATCTGAATTTGATATACTGTCTATAGTAGCGAGCTCTGACTCCCCTCACTATTTAAAAAGCCTGGTTTCATAGCACTTATTGCTCTAAAGAGAGAAACAATCGCAAGGCGCTCATTTATCATACTTACAGGGCAGTTTCATCTGATCCAGTGACATGCTAACCACAAAACCAGTGTGCTTTCAGAGAAATACTACACCACAGGCTCGTAGACTTTAAAAGGCAGTAAGGACAAAAGGACAAAATGAAAAATAATGGATTAAAATGCTATAGTGAAAGCAATGGATTAGACTTGGAATTATCTTGCTGTCCAGGAAGAGAGGAGGTGTGAAAGGCAGGACTCTTGTCCCACTGATCCATACGCTCATATCTTCTAATGGAAACACTGACATAGTCTGTGAGTTCATTTACACTTTATATACTTTACTTGTTCTGAATATTCCAGCAAATAAGAGGGACACAGTTTGCTCAGTGTGCTTGGAAGCCAGTGATAATATTTACATTTACTTTACCTGTCACAAACATTGGTCAGAAGGAATACATACTTAAGGCATTTTCTCTCCAAGTTGGTATTTATGTGAAGAGCTGTGATTGCAAGGACCAAGGTATACTCAGTCAGGATCAGAAATATTCTGCTTCTCAATAGATTTGCATTTAACAGGTTGCCTAATGCAAATTGTATCCCTAGACCATTCTCTCTGAACTCGCTCAGAACACATGAAAGACAATGTTTTGCTAGCAGCACTCACAATTGTGAGGGGACACAATGACGTGTCTTCCAGAGGCTCTGCAAACTCCACTTAAAACCACACAGCTGGAGGTAGCAGGCGGGTGCGGCGAGTGGGGGGAGATTCTGGAACAGAGAGATTCTGAGCTGTTTCTAGGTACAGCTGTCACTACTGTCAGTATTACTTGAGCCACCACTGTGATAACTTGAACTCCCACCACCACTGCGTGATTCACTATGCTGTTTGATCCTAGAAAACCTTGATGCTGTGCTGTGACTTCAAAGCTGCTGCTGTAGCTGCATGTGTGGAAGGTTATCATCTACCATATACATAAAAGTACTGAAAGTCATTAACCCTTCTGTCACAGACCAAGTTTCTCTTCCTTGGAACTATATCCTGAATCCATGCACTTTAAAACTCCTAAATAAGCCCTATATGCAGTCTCTTCAATCTCCATCTCACTCTCTGGATGTAGACTTTTGGCACTGTATTGTAGTCCTTATTGTAGATGCCACTTATAGGCTTCATACTACTCTATTTCCTAAAGTCTCCAAAGTACTACTACTACCTGCCCATACGTTAATAGTAAACTGCAAGGCTAACAGTATCTGTACTCAACCTCTAGTTATCCTTAGCACCTTATAAACACCTTCTCATCTGAAGTTGTTCTGTAGATGGTAAAGGCTTTGGGATTAGCAAGTATTTCTAAAAACAGTCATTTTAAAAGAGCAGAGAAAAATATAAGATAGCTATATATAAGCACATGTGTGCATTCATATCTATTTTTTTCCTATAGTTCTTTTCTATTAGGGCAGGAGTAAAGAGCCTTGGTACTGGAGCCAAACACACAACTTCTAGTGGAAGCACTGAATGCTAGCAGCCCCATGACTGGTATACTGTTTGAATGTAGGTACATTAAAATACTGCAATCCTTCATTACATGATAGGCATACTTCTGACCAGTATTATCATGTTGGTCATATAACATATATCTGGTCTCATGACACAGGCGTAACTGTTAGATGACCAATTATTTCCTTTTTAGGGGTAGAGAAATCATCAAAAAGTGAACTCTTCTCACGCACTGAATGAAGAAATACATTACTTGTTCGGCTGGTACAAGGCTGGTACAGTGTCTTCATGACTCAGAGACAAATATCCTGAACAAAAAATGTGGAGGATGCAGCCTCCTGATCAGAAGATTGTGTTGAGGACTACACTGGAATTGTGCTAATTGTGGCAAGGCCCATTAGCCATCAACCATGGAATAGTTCAGCGGCTGCATGTGCCCTGTATGCATCACTTGACCGAGTCTCTAAATGAAGGTGACGAAAGCAGAAAAGGAGGCAAAAGAAAAACAGGAAGGTACTCCTGAGATAAAAATGGAGCTGCTAATGAGTGTCAAAAACAAAAACAAACAAAAAAAAACACACCAAAAAAGCATAATAAGGGTTTAATAGAATAATTCTGTTTAACATCATGTACTCCAGTTTTATCATAATCTAATATCCTCCCAGCAGGATCATGTTACCATAGCTATTTACATTTGTCTGTTTAGAGATGGGAAGTGTTTCAGTAATTTAGATTTTATGTCACTTACAAGATACTGAGTAATCTACAATTACTGCAGAATTTTATACTCTAAAGGAATGAGGCATTTTTCTGTTCAGATAACATTCTTGGCATTAACAAAACAATAAGCACCATGTGAATGCACATGAAGTTACCAGTAGATGGTGGCTGATCTGGATGCCCCAAGGTTCCAGAATAGAGAGACCTGTAGGATATAGGGTGATCATGGCTTATTTCAGTCGGAATTTCAAAAAGTCATTGTAATGGGTCATAAAATTTTATCGATGCATCAAGATCCCAAATTATATCCCACATACATTCAGGAAATGAGTTGCTTGAAATTTCCTGAAAATCATCTTTCCATTTGCTAAATCACAAGCAGAATGCCACTTTGGGTATCCCTGGATTTGCTGCATTTCCCATGCAACATATACATAGGTTCTATGCATTTTGACTTTCAGTGCACAGTGAGTTTCAGTTTCCAATATCTTTTTCTGATGCTTCCTCTTCATTTCAGTATATCTTTGCCAGTCTTTTCTTTGATTTTTCATTATTTTATTCTTGTTACGTGTTTTCATGTAATACTTTCGACAATCTGCAGTTTTTATTCAAAAATTTTCCTCCCACCTCCTTCTCTTGGAATAACTTGTTTTTCTATGCCCTTTCTATTTTTATTAGATTGCTTGTTTTCACTTCAAAAGTTTCCTTTCCAATTAATTTTAATCTTAATTCTCTTGGCAGACTTTCTTCCTTCTCTGCTATTATTTCTATTTTTTTTTTTTTTTTTTCCCCAGTAAATCTAGTTGTTTTTTTTTTTACCCCATGTCTTTCCTCTGCTCTCTTGTCCTGTCCTCTCTGCTCCACTCTACTCCTCCTTTCTATTGTTTTCCTCTCTTAATTTCTTTTCTTTCTTTCAAACACTCCATTAAGTGCATCTCTTTTCAAAAATGTTCACAAGTTTCATTCTTCTTTTTTGCTAGCAAGGTCTGTTCTCCATTGTTCTGTATGAGGAGCAGCATTCATGCAGAATACCATTACTGCACTGTTCTCCAAGAAGCCCATATTGGATTTTCCTACTGGAAAACTCTATCAGAGGCAACAATGAACTTTTAGAGTGATTGTGAGAGTTACTCTGCTTCCCTGGAGACCAGAAAAGTTTAAAAGAATAGATGACCCCAAAACTGTAGAAGGAGGTACTCCTTTGAGATGGAATAGAATAGGAATTTCATAAAATTTTGATGACAGATTTTAAAAACATTTGAAATTGCTTTTAAAAAGTCAAAGATCCTCATTGTATCTTAACACAGAAAAATGAGAAAAAAAATTGTCTAGTTAATCAACAGCAGTGCATACATAGGACCTCTGATTACTAATTATAATACTAAAGAATTAAAAGCTGGATTTCTTCTAAGAACTTCTGAAATCAAACTTTTTTATTAATTCAATTAAATAAGGAATTTAATTAAAAATTCTGATGTAAGATGTAGCCTTTTCTCCTTAGTATTCCTCAGTAAGTTGCTGAAAGAAAAACAACAAAAAAACTCAGAAACCTTGACATCTAAGCACTATATATATATATTTATTAATCTGAGTGGTACCAGAAACTTTAAAATAACCTTCAGGCCACATCAACATACAATATCAGACCTTTTAAAATCTTGCACTGGGGTACAAACATAAAATTTAGAAGACTCTAAAAATGATGAGGGTACCAGGAAGGGAATATGAGTTTTGAAGTCTTTGCTTCTGTACAAATTTAGGTACTTTCTGTAGCTAAAGATTGGTGATGCTTTTGGGATTTGACATCAACAATAAGGCAACAATAAAGCAAGGGAAAAATTATTTTCTTTTTCAAAAATAAAGCAAAAGAGACCATTTTAACATCTTATGAATCCATCGGTCTCTAAAGTATCTCTGAGAGACACGTATTTAAGCAAACTGTTTCCCTGGTTGAAAGATCACTGAAGTCACAAAGTCAACAAAGGCTTTATGACGAACCTAAATGATTTAGAAGTGACCATTTCCCTTTGCCTCCACTTAAAAAGGAAGACTGAGGGCATGAAAATAATCTGGTTTTCTCTCAGACTGGCTGGAAACCCAGCTGCAATTAGGCTTTGCAGTGTGCACAGATGATAGCAGAAGGCTGCATTGCCTCATGGAGATCACTGAGAGGAATTTGCCTGAGGAGCCACAGTCTTTCTCGGAGCTGCTCACTGATAGATGCTCACGCAGCACGCTATCCATTAAGGTGACACAGACTGTTCCTCTACTACCCATGTGGAGCTCAGCAGATGAGTAGCAGTGGGGGACAGGTACTTAATACTCCTCTTTCTTTTCTGGGCTGTCCTTCCAAACAACAAAAGTTCAGGAGTGTCAGAGACTTCTAGTTTACTCAGCATTTTCAGAAATTGTCAGAATGGAGAAAGAAAATTCCAGCATTCTTTTCCAAGAATGCTGGAATTTCCAAGTTGTCTTGCCCCTGAAATTAGCAGAAATCCCTATGATCTGCCACACTTTCTAAAATGCTTCCTGTGCAGAATTCAGATAAAATATTTGCCTCATCAGCTGTGATCTACACCCCTTATTCATAAGAGAGACTCTGAGCCCCTTGTTAGGGACCACTCTAACATCCAGGGTCTATTCTCTGCTTTCTTCAGTTGAGTCCTAACTTTGCTTTTAAAGCAAGAAGATTAAGTCAAAATACTGTGTGGATTTCTTAAAGATATGAAGGAGTTATATAGCATAGTCCTTGTTGATCAAATTGATGAAACCCTTCCTTAAACATTAATTAAAGAACAACCCTAAAATATAATTACACTGAAATACGCTCCCTGCAATTCTGATATTATATACTGTAGGGTAATTAAGAAGTCTATAATATGAAGTCTCTCAAGAGCTGAAAATTGTATTAATGTTCAGATAAGGAAGAAGCAGTCTAACCAACCTATTAGATTTCAAAATACACATACAAGGAAGGGCAGATTAACATGAGAATGAAATTGAAGGAAAATCTAGAAAGCAAGCTAGAGAAAGGTATTTTTATAAGTTTGACCCTCCCTGAGATGTTCTTTCGTGTCCTTCCATCTTCTGAAGATGAGGACTGTTCTGAAACTTTTGACCTCTACTACTGCCTTTGATTTATCATAAAAAAAAAAAAAAATCATATCCCATAAACCATACCAACTGGTAGCTTTATTATTCCAAGGTCCCTTTATGCAAGGGACTGCATACTGCAGGAGAAAAAAAAAAGAATAGAGAAGATGAACAAACGAGAATTTTAGGACAACTGTTGAATAATTTCATTTTAACCATCAGGAAACATATTCCACCTAGCTCTCATCAAGTCCTAGCTTTAGTACTGAGAAGTCTTTCTCCTCGTCTTGCTTTTTCTAAAGCTTCTTAAAGACTCCCTAGGATAGACCAACAACAATCTTCCAATACATAGGAAAATATGTTTTTCAGAGAGCTATTATTTAACTGAAGAGATTTTTGCCTTTTTTGTATTTATATTCCTGTTTCAATCATACCAGAAACTAACAAGAATCCAGTTTCATACATAGTGTTTTGCTAGGACAGTCCTCCTTCCTGTCCTTTCCTTGGATTCTTAACTCCAAGGTTTGTAGTGATAAAACTTCATTTTGTCAGTTGCCTGTTAAAATAATAATAATAAAAAAAGGTCTCTTCCTCTTAGCATTGCCATGTTTTTAGGATTTGAATTACTGGTCCTTGTAAACGGTGTTTGTGCTGTTCCAACTTTATTAATTGGACCTGGATGTGAGTTTCAATTAGTCTTTGAGTGTGTTGAGATGGGAAATGCTGGAGTTGATTTGTTTCTCCCAATTATTATGCTTTGTTTACCTATAATAAAATCATGAAAATATGTTAGCAAATTAATAATGACTACTAAAATCTGCTTAAAGGATACTGCCTGTGCCACAAGGAGTACAAGCTCTGCAGCCTTTATAAGAAAGTGCTCATGTGAAACTACCCAACAGAAAATTGAGCTCTGTGTTCAGACCTGTAGATTATAAGTAATGGTTCCAGTTCACTGTAGATGCAGATGGCAGATACTCTTACAAAAAGCCTTCCAAAAGACTTTTTATTTGTCTGTACATTTTAAGTATCGGTGCTGAGCTTGAAGAATAACTATCACAAAGAAAATGAATTCACAGACTGAGTACAATATAGTTCAAATGTAAAGTAGATGTAAGATATTTTGTTTTGCTTTT
>VZSV01000001.1:19920124-19984571 GCA_013398735.1 Nothocercus julius | reverse complement strand
TGCTGCTTCACACCCATCTAGGGAAATCACACTTTCAAAGAATAAGACAGTAAATCTCTAAATTTCCATATTTACTCAAATCCTGTGTCTCTTCAGGGCAGAAGCTGCCAAGTGTGTAGATTTACAATGTTTTTATGATAATGATTTACTCCAAGGGTTAGCTCAAGATGAAAAGATAAATTAATTTACCTTCTTTTATCTACTAGATAGCTCAGATGATGCTCTCAAAAAAATGAATTCAGAACACATATATTGTATAATTTATCATAAGCAATTTAAAATCAGTTATAGGTAGCCTTCATGAACTGATCCTATAGGCACTGGGTGCACTAGGCGATGAATATCCTTGTAACCTTGGAGATGTTCAGAACCTTGCCAAAGATGGCAATACCTCTCACATTAGCTGGTTTGTGGATATCTAAAAGAGTGTAATATGTCATTTGCATACTTAGTGTTTTTTGAAGAAACAATAAAACTGTGTGTGACAAGTACGACAAAAATGATTCTTTTTAAGAAAAAAATATTCCTCTTTTCTTCTTCTTTTGTCTAGAGTGTAAGTGAGGACAGCATGAATACATCTTAGCCATAACTGACGTAAACAAATGTCAAGTAAATGTGAACTTTCAAACCAACAGCAGTATATGAACACAAGCTGTTGAAAACTTGCACAACTGCCCACTTCTAATTTTACTGCAGAACCAGCGCTGCCAATACCTCAACTGACTGCATTAGTTAAACAGTCTGAGCATCTTGTAGCAGTTTTTCTCTCACAGGCACACGATTTTAAAGCACTTCACGTTGAAGCTTTAGATCTCCTTGGCACTCAGATAATAGGTATGCTGGGAGGCTGTATTGGCTTAAAGGGAGACTGGGTGCAGTCCTTGAAGAGAAGATTGCTGAGGGTCACTAATACATAGAAACTACCACAGACTCAGGAAATTTCTGAGCCACAAACAGTCGGAGACTGAGAGGTACCCAACAGAACTATCATTTACGTTTGCCGCACATTTATACTTTTGCCTAGCTATTTACTTTAACCTCAATTCAGAAAAGAATATAAGGTTTTCTGGACCTTTAGTGTAATCCATTGCTCCTTCCCTTATGTTCTATCAGAAAACTCTGTTGCTTCATCATTCCCTGTAAAGAATATGATAATAATTTGACTTCTCAGAGCACATGAGAAGTCCAGTTAGCAATGAGTTCTTGTTTTAATTCCATGATTATTTACATACATATGTATATATGTTTACATCACATATATGTATGTACACACACACACACACACACTTGTATGTATACATAAATAGCAAGTACAGAGATAAGCACAAAAGCATCCCCAGTCATGATGTCATCTGAACAAGTCAGATAATAACTATCTGAAAGATACTTGATTTGCTTCAGGATGGAAGGTTGGACTAGACAAATTTTTCCAAAGCTTGCCTTTCAATGAGACAGGGGAGTATTTAACTTTAATTATTAACTGTAGTTTCAACTTTATTTATTAAACGCAATAATTCCAAGGAAGATAGAAAGGAAGCAATATGCTTGTAACTGCACACCCTCTCTGCGGAGACATTGTTTTTTACTTGTACATATTCATCTGTTGACCTTCTCAAATGAAGTGTGTATCATGAAAAAACAAACTAAAAAGACGTCCCACAAGTGCTGTATAAGGCACAAGACTGAGAAACAGAGTGGTCACTCCAGCTTAAATAAAATATCTGGACATCCTTATCCTGATTCATATATGTAATATCACACGTTACGTGTTTTTGTTCATGTATCTCATATTTCTACTGGCAGAAATATAAAATATGGTTTCATTATAAAACCTGACCTAGCAAAACTGAATATTTTTCAGGTTTCTGGTAGGGAGGAAGCTTGAGTTTGGCCTGTGGCAATTATCATTAGACATGCTCCTGGACTCCCAACCTTAAAATATTTAGAGTTTTCAGGGGTTCCAAGTCCCATGACAATTGAGGAGACAAGTATGAGCAAAGTGGGGTTTCTAAGTTTTCCCTGCCTGAGATATCCCAGGCTTTACGGTGCTGTCAGAAAAAAAAAAAAAAAAAAAAATACAAACAGATTCACAGAAAGGAAGATACCATTCTAACATAGTTCTAGTAAGGACAATAACACCTCAATAATTTGCATTTGGTCGAGGATATTAGGGATTCCACAGCAAGTCTGGATCCTTTTATTCTCAGTTCTCTGTCTTACTGAGAGAACTATTTTTACCCTTAAAACAAACCGGAAAACAAAACCCGCTCTCTGAACAGCATAGCACCTGACTTATCAGAGCTGATTATTATAATTATTCCTTGGGTACCCTTGTTGTTAAAAACAATTTCTCTCCTTAGTTATTAATCAGCAGGCAATGATTACAGGATTTACTAGGCATTCTCGATACTGATGTGGGACCATTATCGTGGTATCTCACACTTTTCAGTGCTTCATCTTCTCAGCTCTCTGCTTATGGGGGAATAGCTTTGTTCTTCTTTTGGTGAGACAAAGTCCTATGTACGTAATCTCAGGCCCAAACCTATTGTAAAACCTAAACTTGAGTTGTCGTGAGTAGAGCAAGGACAGGTTCACCCTACTCAACCTCCTGCCAGGCACGTTATGCAGTGAGATCAGCGAGTGATACAGAAAGGGAAGTCAGATTTGAGAGTCTTCCTAGAAGGACATAATGTTGCACACAAAATAATAATAATAATAAATAATTAAAAAAAAAAAAAAAACAAAAAAAAAACACCCGTGGGTAGGGTCTGCTCCACATCTGAGGTAAAGGTATATTGAAAAAAGCACAGGTGCACTGCCCTAGGTCTAGGGCTCGTCATGTGGACACACACGTCAGAAAGCAGTGTCTGCAGCTTACCATAGGGACAACTGTCTAACTAGCAGTGCAAGAGAAAAGATCAACCGGAATGCATTTCTCTATCTGTAGCATATGCACACAACAGAAACAAAATTATCTGTTAACATATACATATATTTTGAAATCTTAAAATGACTTCAGTGTTAAATGGCTGTGAATAAACAGTTCCTCAGCATCCACTCTGGAGCATTTTACAGCAGGATAAGCGTTACACAAAATAATGTTCCAGACTCTGCTTTTTTACTAATCAAATCTCTTTATCTTTAATATAAATATTTTTTTCCTACTAAAACTACAGAAGTACAGCGTTAGCAATTTTCAGGGAGCCTCTAGTACTCAGCATGCCAAACGGGTCTTTTACTGAAGAACAAGCCTGTGTACTAAGCTACAACACTTTAACAGTGGCTAACATTAGCAGAGCATTTCCAGAAGTGTTTCAATAGTTGTTGTTGGATGATACTATGAGTACCAATATGTAATAGGCTGACAAAAGAAAAAAAGATGAAAGCAAAATGCTGGGACAGAACTAATGGCTAGAAAACTCTTGGCAACTCAAATTACTGTAAGTCTCACATCATAAGCAACATTGACAATAACAGGATTCCAGAGTCCATGAAATGATTGGATTCAAAGATGATTCAAAAGATAAAAACATCAACAATTTGCATAAAAGCTTTACTTTTAAAGATTTGGCATTGTGTAGCGAATGAGGAAAAAAAGCACCGCTGAAACAGTAACATTTTAATATAGGTATCCATTATCTAATGCTTATATAATGGGAGCCAAATGAGCTCATTATTATCGGGGCTATTATACTGAATACTAAATGAACTCATCATAGAAACATACTTGCTTTAAAAACTATTACTGCACCATCAGTGTTGAAAGGGAAAAAAAGAAAGCATACAAACTTCCTGAGATGACTAATTTGATTTCAGTGTTAGCTTCTGATGCATTATTAATCAACAGTTCATTATACTTTTAGATAGCACTTAGTTTATTTGTGCTTTATTTGTACACAATTCATTTCTGTAATCTCTTACTATATTTTACGTTATTCTTACGTAAACAGTGCTGGTTTGGGCTGATACAGACTTATAGTAAATGGAAGTATGGTATGTTTCATGTTGTTTGAATTTGTTCTGTTTCACAAAACCAGCACAGTTACAAAAAGACTGATGAAATCCAAAGTAAACGATAAAATAATACTGTGAGAACAGACCATGAAAATGAAAATGAAAATGTGCTGAGGTCGACAGCTTTGATGGCACTATCTCAACATCAAAACTCTTTTAATGTGCTTTCAATTTGCATTTTTGAAGTCCATTGCCACAATGATAATTCAATTTCCTTGCAGCATAAACCTGTTTGAATTGCAATTTTGATTAGTTAGGTCATATGTATAAAGGCACAGTCTGGTGAGACAAACTTCTGAAAATCAGCAGACAAAAGTCTTCATGGAAGAAGAAACCAACAGCTGATGTTACATCTCTTACATGCTATTTTTTTTGGTGAAAGGGAGAAATATTTAAGAAAATTTAGTATAAGGGGTTACTAACTGAAGTGGTTACCAAACACACTGTGGTTGGTATAGGTAGCTGCAACCACACCATTACAGGGTGAAAGGCCTGAGTGCCTTTCAGAGATAATCACTAATATTAGCTCATTAGTTACTCAGACATTATTCTATGAAGCTTCTATATAAAACATCTGTTCCTTGGAGCCTTTGGGTGTTGTGATATCTTCTACCAATGTAAAATTTGTGATAGGAAATTAATAATGCTTCAGGAATATGGCTTCAGGCCTGCAGGAACTGTGGTTCATGTTACCAGCGGTAATTTAAAGTAGCTTCAGAATGCTAGCAAGGTTCTCTGGTGGCAGAGGAACGGAAAGTGAGTGTTCCTGGAAGGTGGAAGGTGGCCTTCTTCAGGGCTATGCTGGCCCTTATGGGAATTACTAAAAAGATGTTTTCCTCTAGAATCCCACAGAAAATTAGACTACTTTTCGGAGGGAAAGGGAGGAGGGAATTTAATCTTTAGACTAAACAATCACACAGACTTGCACACTGAATTTAAAAACAAACTACAAAAAAAAGATTGTCAAATGAAATAATTCCCAAACGCTAAGTACACTTTTGTAAGATGAATTTTTTAAAAAAGATTTTACAAGCAAAGGTGAGCGCTAGTTCTCTTGAACAAAATCTTGGGTAAGACACTTAATCTTTCTCAGGCAATTTCCTTGTTACAGAGGAAAGCCACTATCAATTTTTCCATCCTACAAATGCTGAGGGGATAGAGTCAGGAAAATACAGAAAGTCTTTAAAAGCATTCAAGGTAACTGCCGTAGGAAAAACAAAGCAACAGTCCTATTCAGAAAATACTTTTGTCCAATCATTAAATATCATAGCATTCTTAAATTTTATTTGGATCACAGAATAAAATTTCTCTTCACCTGTTTATTAAGGACTCGAGAAAGTCTCAAAATGAATTTCTGATCTTTAGGATACCCAGATCCCAAATTTAGGATCTTAACAATCCAACAGATTTCCTACATGAAATTAAAAAATATGTATTTAAAAAAAAATTGTATGCAGCTATTTCAAATGACAATGTCATCTTTTCTTCTGTGCTTTATGAAAGGATTCTTGAAATTGTTTTTAACTCATTCTTACATTCTGTTTATGATAGGGTAATTAAATGATACATATATAAATACTCCTATGCAATTTTATTCTCTTTGATGGCAAGACTTTCACATGATATACACATCTACATAAATTCCAAAAGCTTCAGCCAGTAGAACTTATGGTCTAATAGTTTTACTGGAAAAAAAAAAAGGCAAAAGGTCTATTCAGGTCAACTTGAAAACATTTTAAATATACCTTTTGGTGAAACGAACACACACACACACACACACAAAATCCAAAAGCAGTTAGGATCATTCCAAAACATGCAGGTGTACCTGAGATGAAATATTTTATTTAGTACTGTGCTTTGTGTAACTTCTTTTCTGAGATGATGTTTTCCACAAAATGTTGTTTTCTGGAAGGGAAAGATTTTAAAAAGCATAAAAAGAAATATTTTGGTAGCTTTGAAATGCTAATATTTTCAATCTGTCCAAAATACAGGATTGCAGTGAATGAATTCACTACTTGTCAAAAAGTAAGAAAAAATTATGCAGTCCAGATGTAAATTCAGGATCTTAATTATAAACAACAGTATGGCATCATAATCTTACTACTTTTTTGGGTGGCATTAGCCACTTATACAAGCATACCACAAACAAAACATGTTAACAGAGCTCCAAAATTTCCAAATATCCAGCTAAACACTCAGACCCATTCTTGAGGTGTCTTCTGACAGATTCTAAATAACAGAATCTAAATATGGCACCTAGAGATTGTCTAGCCTCCAAATTTGATCCATTCATGTCAGTTATTTGGAGGCTCCAAAAATTAAGCTCTGACTGAAAACATTTAGTTTAAGGTGAAAGTAAGCATGAAAAAAATTCAGTAAAATCATGGTGAATTTCTCTTCATCTTGTTATATTTATTGCTGCTCCTGGATTAAGACAGTGAATCAATAACAACGGCACTGCTTATTTTCAAAGGGCCACAGGATCTTTTCTTTTTATTCAAGCAGAGTATTTTCTTTCTTTATGGTGCTTATCTGTTAGGGACGACCATGCTCATGCAAGCAACCCAAAGCTCAAGGCGACAGGGAAGCTGTCATGTCAATAAACAGTATGGCAATGGAATTAAGTGAATATCCTTTCCTTTCTTCTAGGATTTCTTACACATTTCTATCAAAAAAGAAAATCTTACATTTTTCTTTTAATACTCTTTGCAGATGAAGTCCCTTGATTCTAACAAGATTTGCTTATTTTTACTAACTCACTCTTTTTCATAACAAAATCTTCCAAATGTGATTCAGCTGCACAAGGAAGTTTCTAATTCTAGAGCTGTCTAGCACTTCTTATGCATGCTCTTTAAAGTTAAAAACTATATAGACTTAAATCTGGAATAACTCTGATGCCTCTTGTCAAAAGACTGGTACAGGATTTATGCAAATTGAATGCTCTGTTAAATCTGTTCTGCATTGTTTCAAGGTCCTGACAATAAAATAAATTCCACGTTTGACTTGGTTATGCTTAGATAATTCTATAAGTAGCAATAACAACAAATTAGATTAGATTAAGTTTGGCTCTATATGACAAGCTCGTTGATCAAGTCTCCAAAAGCCGATTACAGGATACGCATTTCTTGTATTTAGTGTCCATGGAAGATGGCACAATAAAGTGTGGAATGTACTGGATATGTAGATAGACTACACATCAAGGACTGCCCCATATCTGCAACAGGTAGCGAAGCATATTTCATAAAACAAATTAATTTCTCACAATACAGTACAAAATTTTACAACTAAAGAAACCATATCATATATCTAAGTCTAACACATGTGGGTAGGTTAATTGTACCCAGTGGTACAATTATTTATTACTAGTTTGAGGTATCAGTGATCTGTGTCATTACAGAAATAATTAATATGTGCTTCATTTATGAGCATATTACCCAGAAAAATACAGTCTTCTTTCATGATCATGCTTTAAGTCAGACTTATAACCCAGTAACTATTGAATCCTGCCTCTCTAATAGAATGATGAAGACTTTGTCAAACTTGTACCATTCTCACGCTACCTTTTAAGGAGCTGTTCTTGTAGTTAGTCAATATGTCAAACACAGATTGCAGCAACTTTTTCAGTGGAAGACAGCATGTTGAGGCTTGAGGTTGCTACTATCTGGAGTAAATGGGACATCATTGTGAAACGTCTTTGAAGCATTGAATAAAAATGTCCCTTGTAACAGATTTTATGACTACATATGCATGTGTGCAGGGAGCAGCTTTGTCATATTGTAGGAGTAAAACAAAGATGTCCTACATTTTGATCATTTGATACACGCTATCCATTTTGCATAGTTGTATCCAAGATATATAGTTGATGCATATATTTTCCATCAAGCTAACTCACATATTCTTTCCTCCTGTTGGGAGAAAAAACACACAACAGGAAGTGATGTTCAAGGTAAGCAGAAAAATCTCACAGTTAGTGAAGTAATAGTCTTGTTTCATAGGGCCTGGCATTGTGCATAAGTATCTATGCGTTAAATGTGGCCAGTCTCAGACCTCACCCTATTAGTATCTATAGGATGGCTGGACATTTAATGATCATTACTCACATGACAATTTGATCATCCCATTTTGCACTAGAAGAGAAAAAAAAAATAATGAAAGTTTGGCAAAAACCTCACTATGGTAGAGTTTGAAGCCATATTCCTTTGGGATTAAATTCCATCCCACAACCACAAAATAGCCTCTGTTCAAAGAGAGCTTCACGAATTTGATGTTGAAAAAACCACCAGATGGCGATCTTACAATTTCATAAATAAAACACGAAACTACAAAAAAGTGTGGCTTGGTTTTCCTTGGTTTATATTGAGTGTTTTACAAAACCCTTGTATAGCAAAAGCTGTCTCCAGGTATTTTAATTGGCTGCAGATTTTACTAGAACAGTAAATTCCTCAAATTCTCCACTTTTCCTTCTTCTACTCAAGTACAGTTACCACAGTCCTGCTTTTACCAGATCTCTAATTACTTCACAGGACTCTGACACTTTATACAGAAAACAGTAGCCCACTGTTGACCCCTTTAAAAGATGCACAGCTACCTGTATTGGTGAAATTATGGTCAGGATATTATAGATCCCTGTTCTGCATAGAAACAAAGTCTTTTTAAAAACTTCTTGGTCTGCATAGTCAGGCTCAAAAATCAACCTATCTGTCAAAGTAGCGCAGATGCCAAACTGATACACACACTAAAAGCCTTATCCAAGTCTGAAGCCTCAACTGGGAGGCTTTCAACCAATTCCAGTAAGCTTTGGGCCAATGTCTTTTCTTCCTCTTTGGTCTCTATTTACTATATATTTAGGAAAGATTTGATGTAGAAAGAAATTTCCTATTAAAAATATGTCTGTAACATATGGCATTCCTGATCAATTTAAAATAGCAAAATCTGATGGTTAAAAACAATTTTGGCAACATATACTAGGAACATGATAATGTTTCAATGTTTGATTGTGCTATTTTAAAATACTAAAAATGGGTAGATTATAGATCAAGTCAAGCTAATTTTGGTACTCAAAAATATACTAGAACAAATTATTAAACAATGAATTTAAAAACATCTTAAGGATAATAAGGTGATAAGAAACAGCCGACATAGATTTGTCAAGAACAAATAACGTCAAGCCACTCTAATTTCCTCCCCTGGCAAGGTAACTGGCCTACTAGATAAGGCGAAAAGCAGTAGATATGATATATTTTGATGGTAATAGGGTCTTAAAATTCCATTTACCATTTCTATAAGCAAATTTTATGGTGAAATCACTACCTGAGTACAAAATCAACTGAAAAGCTGAGATTAATTATCACAGCCTTGTTTTCTGACTAGAAGCTCTGTCCTGGGTCCTGTTCAGTGCAGCGTTTTTATTACTAGCCTGAATAACAAAATGAAAAGTGAGCTCACGAAAGTGCAGTTGCTCAAGTGGGAATGTGTTACACAATTCAGAAAACAGGACTGGAACTCAAAATTATTCTGATAAATTGAATAATTTATAGAAAACCAAGAACATGTAATTCAATTAGACAAGAACAGCACGAGATTCTTCGAAAGGTGAAATCAGATGCACAGGTGCAGGATGGGAAATAAGTAGCTGACCACATATTTTGGAAAAAATTGTTAAGCCAGTTTACTGAGTGCTCACTCACAGTGCAATAGTTGTGCTACATATCTCAGGTGCATAAGTTATTCCTCTGTTGTACTTGGTACTCATGAGATATCATGAAGCATTTTTATCAATTTTGGAAATAACGCTTTAGAATATGTATTCTATTAACTGGAGCCAAGCTTGAGGAGGGTAATTAGAAGGGCAAGATATTGATGAATTATGACTGGGGACGATATGTTGAGCACACTGATTTTTCAGTCTAGGAAAGGTGGTGGAAACATAGGATTTTTTCAGTATCTGCTAAAATGTTGTTATAAAGACAGCAATGCTTTCTATGCCTTTGGACAAGAGAAGAAAATTATTATCTTAGTTCATAGCAAGAAAGATTTAGATATTATATATTTACATAGATTTAGATATTATATACTTAGGTATTATATATTTACAAAGGAGGCATGTAAAAACAAATTACACAAACTATCAGGTTGGAGATTAAATTAGATTCAACCTCAGAAAAAAGGAATGGAATATTTTTTTCTAAATAACTTTTGAAAAAGCTTGAGTTAAATAGACATTTTTAATAGTATTTTCATCAGAAAACAGTAATAGTATTTTTATAATAGTATTTTAGAATAGTATTTTTCATCAGAAAACAGTATTTTCATCAGTCAGAGTGTAAAAATCCTCAAAGAAGTCCATCTATCACTCTCTTTCAAAATGGTTGCCATTTCCTATTTTTCTTAATGAGATTCAGTTAAGGTTCTGTGCTCTCTTTCAAAATTCCTATTGTTTCCAGGGAGAAAAGCCAGCAGATATCTTTCTTCAGAACAAATTGAAAACAATGGGGGGTAGATAGCCATCTCAGAATAATCACCTAAAAGTTGGCAAGCTTTGAAAGAAGACAGTACTGTATGGGCTTCTTTGCAGTAGAAGAGTATTCATCAGCTCCTGTGGAAGGGTCAACTTTAGCGATGAGACTATTAGTAGAAAAGCCCATACATCCTATATTTTCAGGCTGTATGCATCCTCCAGTTTTAACTGAGGGACATTTAATATCCCTAACATACTCAATTCGAGGGATATTTTAAGACAAAGAAGCAATAATGAGCTCAAGTGTATTATATATATATATATATATTTTAAATTCATTTATGAAAATTTACTTTGATTTTTTCAAAAAGCAAATGAAAAATACAGTTTTCTTACATAATAAAGAGTTTCAAACTTGCTTTACATGCAAAACCTACAGGAAGGCTGCATTTACTTCATTTTTAGAAGTACTTTATTAAGTTGGCATAGAAAGAAGATTACATAATAAGCACTATAACAGAATATGCTCTTAGCATCTTTCAATAGTATATGTACTTGTCCACGCCCATAAGAAGCCAGAGAATGCAAGGGGAGGTTTCTTCTATGGACATCTTTGCTGTCAATTTTTGCTGTGTTTTTATTATAAATATAGCTAAAGAACAGATAAGTAGAAATAGCCTAGTCCCAGAAATTTGTTGTGCATCCTTTCATTTTGAAATATTTTTCACTTATTCCTTTTATGCAATTTAGATTGAGCACTGATAGATGGTAATTTTCAATTGAGACTTACAATATCAGTAATAAACTCCTTTGTGCATTTTTTTTTTAAAGAACCATTGTTTATTTTGAAATCATTTTACCAGTTCTGGTACAATCATGGTAAGAGACTCAAGGTTGCAAGCCTTTCCAAAATCAATGATCCCTGAACCTCTGAAGGAATTTGTAAATTAGAAGATAAAAATTTCTGCCTGTGAGGGAGGAAAAATATCTAATCTCTAAAGAGTTGAACAGATTTCCCTCAATGCTTGACTAATACCCATTCTTTTTAGATCTATTTCAGCTTCATTGTTTCTCTGGTATTTGAGTTCTTGGCTCATATTTATTGAGTTATAACAGAATTTGGTTGAAAACTTCACTATAAGTAATGTTTTGCCATACAGAAAAGCACTTATCATATATACAAATTTTAACTAAACTGGAGCAGCTCTAACCGTGTAGCAAGTCCCATCTCTGTCCTGCAGTGCTGACACTGGGAAGGATACCAAGTATTGACCTGCAGCTTGAGGGAATCAGCTCTTGAATTCCAAGCAAAATACTACTCTTTCATATGACTATTGCCACCATATATATACCAGAACAGTACAAACAGCGAGAAATACAAACTCATTAATTTCAAGAATGTTTTAAAATTTATCCATCTGTACACCCCTTTCTTCCCATTGCCATTCCCCTCAGGAATTCAGCTGCATTAGTCAGAAGATCATGCTTTCCTTGTACTGAATACACTTGCCCAATAATTAACTAGTTTCACTAAAAGACTAAATTCGGAGCACCTTTCCCATATCCAGCACATTCTTGGCATATTATTTGGCATATTATTTTTTTCTCCTACAGTTATAAAATTAGATCATTAACTCCAGTAGATCAAACTATTTTGCTTTTATAATGTGGCATTTTGTGAAGAAACAAACTATGGCAGTACTGTAAAATAAAAGTGAATACAAAAAATAAAGGAGTGAATAGGTTTCCTTGTTAAATTTGTAGCCCTCACTGCCCTCTTATTTTGGTCATGAAGAGCCATTTCACAGCTCTGTGAAGCATTTCTCTTTCTAAAACAGATGACATCTTCAACAGCTCGAGGAAGGAAAACTGGAATGTGTCACAAAATAAGATGGGATGTTTGGATTAACTTGTTTAGCACATATGTATTAGCAGTGGGTAAGAATGGGTGGAAGAGCCAAAACATTGCAAGAAATACATCAAAAATTGCTCCAAGATTACTTCAGTTTGTTTGCAATTTTAAATTTATGTTTACTACCGCTAAATTTCTTAGTTGTATTTTGAATAATGAAGATAATTTTAATTTGGGCTGTTTGGACAGCTTGAAAATGCTGCAAAGAAACTGAGAAATAACCCTCACTGAATTACATTTTGCAACATAAAATCATTCACTTTTTTTTTTTTTTTTTTTATTATTACTTTTTCCTGAATGCAGGGAAGAAGGAATTAACTTCCAGGAGAAGCTGATAAGGCATCCATCTTGGAATCAGGAGGGCAATGTGGTGAAAACAGCAGGCTGGGATAAAAGTGATCACAGGATTATGACTACAGCTCTGTTTATGTCTTGTAGAGTAGGAGTTTAGGAGAGGTTACTGGTGCAGTAAAGGTTAATTTGTTGTTCAGAGAACATTAGCATTCAAGCACTGCTGGATTCGAAAAACTGAGGTGAAAAAATTAATGTGCTGTTGAACAGAAATAGGAATTGCCAGGGTTGTACACAATTAATTTTCAGAATTTGTGGCAGTCAACAAATTTAGCTTTGGCATCTGCTAAATTTTTTAAAACACAGTGTTAAAAATACGATGGTGATAATGCACAACAATGCACACTCCCGACTTTAATGGCAATTAATTTTTGGTTTTGACATATATAAAGAGATATTCTTTTTACTGCCCATAATGTTACAAGTGTTGTAGGTCTCTGCTCAGCCAAGGATAAAAGCGTGGGTTTCTTTATTAATAAAGTCTATAGGAGAATGTTAAACATTCTTCAGTCATAAGTTTAATCTAGTTCTTCACTGCCAAGTCAATTCACCAGAGGGTGCGTGGTGGCTTTAAAATAAAGACAATAAGCAGATGTATTTTGTTGATGTAGCTTTTAAATAATATTAAGAACAAAATAAACCTTTCATGAAACTTTAATCCTTAAAAAAGGCATTTTTTTCCAAAATGGGAATAATGTTTTAACAGGGACATAAAATAGGCGAATGCACTGAAAACTCTATATTTTTGAGTAATCTATTTATATCACAAGAAAATGAAGTACAGGCAAATGGCAACTAAGGTGAGTTTAAATTAGATTTTCTTTAGGCTAGCCATCTTGTATGAACAAATTCAGATAATTTTGACCAAAGAGTTCTAAGAATGACAGAATGCCTAGCACAAAGCATCTTGATTTTTTACATGTTTAAGAATACTTCATTAATTCTGATAGCCTGGAAAATGCATAATTTAGTGCCAAAATTCAAAATGAGTGTGGCATCTCATATAGTCATCTCATCAATCATAGACAAAATAAGATTGAGAAGTGATGTAAAAGATAAAAAATAGTAACGTGAAGACTGCAAACAATTGTTTTAACTCTTTGATTAGGTTAGAGGTAGGAATATGAAAACACATTGCATAATTGTAACATGTTTTGTGATATTCTTGACACACATCATAGTAATATCCAATGGAATTAAGTAGAAGTAAGATATACTAAGAAGTTTTTAGTTAGATGTCATCAATGAAAGGAGAAAGAGAGGTTCCCAAGAATGTTTAGTGGTGAACACTAGTCCCTTAGCACTTTTTCAGATTTCCATCCTTTACCCAGAGGTCAATAGAAAGTCAATGACAGAAAAAAATAATGGATAACAGAAATATTGTTATAAGACCAAATTCAAATAAAAAAGATTTGATAGATGGGCTTTACCTAGACTGCAAAATAGAGATTGGCCCAAATTTAAGCTGGTCAAACAGTATTTTTGGTATCATGGTTAAACCGAAAACGAATCCCTCTAGGTAAAAGTGAAAAAAAAAAAAAAAAAAAGGCCTAATATATTTAATACAAGATATGATGACTTTTTTATCTTGCAAAGTTTGAATTTTTTATATATACATATTTTGAGGTAAGTAGGTATCATAGATGTTACTATAGTAGTTAGTAAGAAAAAAACAATAATTACTAAATATTGATAGAATCATGCACGATTAAACTACATTAAAGAGGAGGCTTTTCCACAATTTTTTGATAAAACAGTATTTTGTAAGAAAATCTCGACATCTCTAACTCAAAGGTTGATGCGATTAAATAAAATCTGCTGTGTAACTAACAGTATTTTAAATATATATATATATATATACATATATATATATAAATCAGGTAACTATAGCTATATGATAGCACTTAGTTAATATTCCTTAGTAGGCACTTAGTTAATATTCCTCAGCTTCTTAGATCACACTTTAATTTGTGTGTCCTTAGTAATAGCCTTTTGTTTTTTTTCTTAATATATTAAGATTCCTTAGGGAAGTATTAGGAAGTATCTCTGCTAAAGTAGGAAAATAAAGAAAGTTGAATGACAATTTTATATAAATAATGAGGTAAATTTTCACATAATATTCAACTTTTTGTAAGAAGAAAAAGAATAATTGTTAAGCAGTAGATATTTCCCAAGGGTTAAAGAATTCTGGACCCTGAAAAAAAAAAGAGGAATTAAAATGTGATGATCCAAACTTGGGAGCTTATTGTTGAAGTGCTCTATTTATCCATTTCTCAAACACTGAGACCTCTCACTGTATGAGGAAAGCTCTATGCACATAAATGAAAAGCAATGAATATTTGGTCTTCTACTGTAACAGAAAGAGAGAAAGAGAGCAAGGACAGTGAAAACAAAGTTTGCTCGCCCCCAGATGCTAATTTTTATTATATTATCCTGTAAAAGATCTTAAGTATGGTAACATGGATACTGCAGTACAATAGAAAGGAACATCAAGAGGAATTAAAACTGAAGTGTTTACTTTCTCTTGAGCCTTTTTAGATGGCTGAGAGTTTTTTG
Source organism: Nothocercus julius (assembly GCA_013398735.1). NCBI lineage: Eukaryota > Metazoa > Chordata > Aves > Tinamiformes > Tinamidae > Nothocercus > Nothocercus julius. The sequence goes on along the minus strand of VZSV01000001.1, from coordinate 19,969,281 downwards.
GGCTACGAATATATACTGAAGTGTGCTGTTATCTCCTAACAAGAGAAAAGGTCTTCAGTATTTCTGAAAATCCGGCTATGAGGGCAATCTTATAAATATTCTGATATGTGATTAAACTCTAGTACTATACTATATTATAACCCTGTACCATACTATACCATATATACTATACTGTACCATACTATAGTATCTACATATTTTTCTGCATTTCAGAAAAAAACACGGATTGTAATACTGTTACTCATTTTAACTATATTCTTACAGTTTATTTCTTCTAAAGTCAAAGGCATGGATTAAGAAATAGTTCCGTTTAGAGAAGGTCATAAAATGTAGTGCTAAGGTTTTCAGTTGAGTATATGACTGTCCTGCTTTTATAGATGGATTCAAATTATCCATGCAATGTTCCTTTACTGTTGCACCCAAGAATGATTAACGTAACTGAATGGACACTTTGTAATAGATCATAACTCTCAAAATAGGTGGAGTCACCAAACGGATGCAAAATGAGAACAAAACACAAATGTAATGTCTGGACTCTCCCAGGCCTTCTGTTTGCCAGTGATTCCAGACAGTTCAAACTTTACAACAAAGATTTTCTATTAAAAATAAAATTAACAAATTAAATCATACTTGTCATGTTCAAGTTGAATGAAAGCCATAGTGTGTGGAAATCCTGCTGAAATGATTTGAGTTTTTCACCAAATAAGGAAATATTCTGTGTGAGCAAATATGGACCAAGATTAAAAAAAAATGCACACTAGTAGAAAAAATAAACATCACATACTAATCTGTGAGCTGGATAAAGATAGTAGGAGTCTGCTTTGTGTGACCTTGTTCATCAGTAGATGTGAAATGGAGATCTGAGACAGTCTTAATTTGTTGCTCATATGATTCCCTACACAGTCTCACTCCCAGATAGTAGAGACGAATTTAAAGTCTGTCACTGTGATCATGAGGGGCTGCAGCTCTTCCTGCAGCTAAGCTGTTGGTTCAGTTTGTGCACTGCCTTTAACTCAGGGATGGTTGTTTTTCTACCTAGTAGAAAAAAACTTGCCAGGCTTCAGAAGCAAACCAGTCTCTTAGATCAACAGAAATAGCAACACATTTTATTTATTTTATATTTTTTCCTTTGATAAATATGCACAGCTGATTCTTGAAACACATGCAAATTGCTGATCACAGAAAAAAAAAAAGTCTTTGCAACATGCAGCATCCTGTAGAACTACAGTGTCATAAACGAGTTCTGAAATGTAACTAATCACAATTTCCAATATTTAAACAAGTTCCGATAAGTTAGTCTATTACTGATAGCCACATAGTCAACCTATTCCTTGTGAAATTAGAACTCTTTTAGCACAAGCATTACTCATGAAATATCGAATTTTCCCTATCGTATATAAATCAAGAAACCTCCAAGATGTTCTTTGCCACTCATTTAGCAACTAATCCATTATGAAAGTGAGAGGTGATAAGTTCCCAGCTCCTCATGGGTACGGTGAAGTACACCAGATGGGCTCATTTTTATCAAGTAAAGAAATGAGCTTACCCCAAGTATACTTTTCATGAAATAATTCCATGCAGTCCGACAAGTCTGAATAGTATGACTCTGATTTTTGAAAGTAACTTTCTTATAATTAAAGTGGCATCCACTTCATTTTGTCTTCTTAACTAAGTATCACTTAAGTAAGTGATACTTAACTTTATATTATTCTTATCCAAACCTGAAGATTGCTTTGCTTCTATCATTGACAAACAGGATATTTCATACTCAAGATGTTTAGGTACTAATAGAACATCAGTCAGGCCTTCATCTTCTCATTATTTTTGTGCTCAATAGTCAAACTACATAAATAAAAAGGAAAACTATATCATTCAATGTAATGAAAACTATTTTTTTCTGTATATCAGTCAAGTGGAAAGATCTGTCTTTTCAGCTGAATTTATGAACTAATAAAATACCATATGAGCTGTCTTCTGAAAATTAAATTTTCCATTCTAAAGTATATAAATAGGTTGAAACGCAGAAGAACTTGTAATAACTGCATTCCTGTTTAAATCAGTGAAAATCACTGAAAGAGTGCTCAAAAGTGGTAGGAAGGGGAAAAAAATCTAGGTATCTATGATAATACTAAATCTAACAAATGACATTTAGGGCATGAATAAAATTTCTTAAGTAGCTCTATTTAATTTTGCATCTAGTTTTAAACTCTGCAGTGTGTGTTTTGCCAGTTTGTTTTCAGGAGGGCTCCCAAGAAGGACTCCTGTCGGAAGGACTCCTATACATCTGTAGTCTTACATTATTCCTGCAGTTCCTTACCAAAGAGGACAAAATATTCTAGCTTATAGATAATGGTTTCCCTGGTTTGCATATGGTAAAAAGAAAGAAGGAAGCTCATCTGGAAAACAGTTCTGCTAAAAAAACCTCAGAAGCAGGCTACTGAAACGAGTCTCCACAGAGTAATGATGACTTTTATGATCACCCGCCTTCTTATGAAGGTGCTGGAGTTCTTGAGAACAGACTATTTGCATTTTCTTACACTCTAGCTGTCTTTATAAGCCTGTACATTATCACTGCCTCAGCAGAAACTTATTTTCAGTTTTATGCTGAACAAAATGTCACTGAGTGACAATCCAAGTTTTACCAGTGCTCTGCTGTATTGAGCAGTAGTGTATATTGCTGAAATCCCAAAGGCCTTCGTAGTGGGCACTTCATCATTTTGACACTCTTTTCCTCAAACTCATTACCCTGGAGAGTAGTATTGGCACATCCAAATCTCTCACTGTAAGCCACTTAAATTCCTGCTCACTAAAATGTGACCCAAACATTTAATAACAAATCAGAATTAATGAACCTGCTCATCCAAATATTTCTTTACATAGTGGAAGCTATATTTTTATACCTTTCTTGCTTGTTTTCATAGATATTTTAGCAGTTGCAAAGTTGATGCAAAATGCTTAGTCTGTTATTCTCATACATACAGTTTATGGAACAGAAGTACAAACGGAAGTACAAATATTCTGTTTCTTTAGAGCTAGATAGCAGCTCTTGCTATTCCCAAATCTGCAGAAAGTGCTTGACCATTCAGTTCTGGTGCGTATCTTCCCAGAGCAACGCATCTTCAGCTCAGACTTGAGTATTATCTGTCCCATCTAAACAATTATGTTTTCCTGAAGAAATAACTTAGATGGATACACAGTAAATACCATGTTGGAAAAAAAAAAAAATGTTTTCCAAAGGCAAATATGTCTGTGTTCAAATACACATCCTGCTTAATAAAAGCATCCGCTGAAACTTCTAAAATGCCTTTTTTAGCAATAGCATGGCTACAAAAATCTCTGCTATGCTAGATGAAGTGACAGATTATAAAAGAGAAATAAGCTAATGGTGTGCAACTTAAGAATGTCTCTAAAATGGTCAGAGGGCAAGATCACAAGCCAGGTAATCTGGGACAAACCAAAACAAAAAATCTCAGCCTGGCCAGAACTACTCGACATTGTCTAAAGCAATTTAATATCACTTGTAACAAGTTAACACAAGTTAATTTAAAACAGAAAGAAAGCAGTTTGGGTAATTCGTTATGCATAGTCATTGTGTATGTTGTGTTCCTCCGAAATCCAGGAAATTGTAATTGAAATTGAAAAAGATAGAAATGCTACAATAATGTGAAAATAATCTATCAATTCAGTTGAACTTTAGTGCATGCCATGTACATATTATATACATTGTATATAACCCTCCGAAGAAATGACACTCACATAAAGGTTAAGGCTAAAAAAAATTATCTATCCACGCCTCAGAGTTTTAGCTGTTAATCATTCATGACTCGGTTATGCATGATTTAGGTACATTGTAAATATGATATTAAAGTAGTAATAGATTTCCCTAGCAATTATTTAATAAACTTTTTAAATTAATTAAGCTTTAAAAGATATTTTCACAAAATAATTGTAGGCATGAAAATATTCTCTGGAGACTAAAAGGAAACAAAGTGTTTCAATCTTTCCCCCTTCTAATCACCCACAAGGATCTCCCTTTTAGTTCTTGTTAATTCTTCTATGTACTCTAAGACCTACCTCTAAGATCTACATTAGTGATCACACAGTGCAATTTTAGTGGAATGGCAAAACATCTGCAGTGGAAGATCCAGCGCACAGTGTATCTATTTGGGGGAATTTATTTTGGACTATTTCTAGTCTCATCCTAAGGAACTAAAAAATTAGTAAGCACATTTTGTGTGATTTTGAAGCACATCTGGTTTGGTTCCATAGAAAAGAACTGTGTTTTTTGTCTAATTTTTTAATCTGAAACTGTTTTTCAATGAGAATCACAGCAGGGAAATATCACAAGGCTTGCTATGAAAGTTATGAAAATGCACCTTTAATCTGCACTTACGCTCGTGTGAATGCAGCATCTGATTCTCTTTTAGCCTCAGGGAAGAATTCTCCTTAGGTGGATGAATTGTGGAATAGTTGGGTTCTTTTCCTAGGAGTACTATTTGACCAGATTTATGTGTCTAGCACCAAACGAACTTGTAAATGCTCCAGAGAAAATATGGCATTTGTAGGGAATCATTTAACAGCTCTAATTGTTCTTGCAGCAACTTCTACATAATTACTATAGGACCTATCCAAATCTTCTTATGGAGGAGGTATTTTAAGATAACGAAGCCTGTAGAGTGGAAAGATACCACATTCTATATAATAAAATAAGTAAGTGCATTAATAAAAGGCACTGGGATTAGATTAGTACAAGAAAGAAAATACTGTAAGAGTACTTTTAGATTTCTTAAAGTACTCTTACAGTACTAATTACTTTCATTTATCCTTTTAGATTTTAACCATACACCAAAGGTTTCAAAATGACAAGACTATAAGTCACAAAGCAGCACAGATTATCAGTTCTCCTGACAATGATCAGTAAAATATTATACTTTTCCTTTGCAGTAGCCTAGCAGCAAATGAGAAAACTAAGTATTTCTAGTGTTCTACATAGTGCCCCATCCACAGCAGTGGTTTCTAGCAGTTTCTGCCCCTGTTAGAAACCAAAGATGCCACTGGTATTGTGATATTGCCTAGCTGCATGGGATAGTGCTCTGACTACCATGCTCTGAACAACTAGGCTGGACTAACCACATTGGTTCTTTACAATACATTTTTCTATCTTGGTAGAAAAAGAGTTCATGAGAAAAACAGATTTAAAATCCTGGCTATATAATTGCTTGACATTTTTCTTTCATCTGGATAATTTCTGATTATCTGATTTATAGTGTGGCCTCCCAAAGAACTGTATCTGCACAACAGAGAGGATTGCCAGTTCCTGCGAGAGGGCGGAGGCCAACACAGGAAACAGAGAGGCTGGGAAACTCTGAAACCAGCTTTGCCACCCGAGGCACTGCAAAACTGCAACTGCACCATGGAGTAAGTCAGTCAAACCAGGCAAAGTTAAACTGAGGATGCCTCACATGAATGAATTCCCAACAGCAAAATGTCCTTGATGTGTGTTGATCCCACAAAACAGTTGGGGAGTCTTTCTAGAATACCCTGCAGAAAAAGCTTAGAGCCCTACCCAGGCTCCACATAGCCCCAGAGCAGAAAGGATGGAAGATAAGCAGATTTACACCACCTGTTCCACAATTTTTCATTCTACAGCTATAGGTATGTTTATGTGCATAGCCAATAAAAGTTTGCGATATACTTCTGTTATTGCCAGCACCATTGATGGTACTTAAATTCAGCTAGGGCTCGCATAACGTACCCAGGGAATAAGTTTAAATTATGGAGGATAAAATTGCTCTCGCCACCCGTCCTTCCTTTACAACAGACACACTTCATAGAACTTTTAATAATATCTTTCTAAGCATTATCTTTTATGAGAATCTTTCAAAGTTTCATAATTTAGGACCTAACCTGATATTTAATATGTATCATTCAATTTTCTGTTATGATTTGAGCCCGTTCTTTACCTCCATTTTATGATTACTGCCTTAATTTTCCTCTTCTCTTTCTGTAACATATTTCCAGACTATAGTAGTGCAAACAAAACTTTCAAAAGAAAGTTATTTTTTGCCTGTTGTGAAGATTTACTGAGACCTGTTTTCAGAAGACCATTAGGAATGCTGTGCTCATGGGAAAATGCACTTCTATTATTGTGTAACTGACCCCTTTAAAAATTCATAGATTATTTAAAAGTTTTTACGTATGCAATAGAAGTTAGAGACCATACTGCTTTAGATACAAGAAAAGGGAAAAGTTGATGGTAGATTTTTTATTATCTGTCAATTCCTAAGGGGCTTTTAAAAATGTATCTGCTAAACCTTAAAGGATTTTGCTTTAGAAAATTAGAACAGCCCTGCATTTCATTTTAAATAGCATTATTTCAAGGAAGTCCCAGGAAAGGTAGGACTGCAAAGAATGAATAGAACAAAATCTTCTTTTCTCTTTCCTTAGAACAATATTACGTTTGCAATAAAATAAAAAATCCAAAAAGAAATGCAAACCATATGAAATCCATTTTCATAGTATGCCCCTGGGCTGACAAGGTCTTTGAAATTGCACAGGACCAGTACAACAGAAAATCAAGTCTACCGAACTAGAATACGTAACTATCAGACTTCCCTAGCTGCATTTGTGAATGAAGAGTTTATTATAAGGGAAAAACAAATCAAAACAAAACAAAACAAAAACAGAAAACATTGTTTATGATGAATATGTGTCTTTTCATACAAGAACAGAAAACTTTAAACATGTTTCAAATTTTGCTGTAGAGTAAGATGTCCCCAGTTCAGAATGAAGAATATTTTAAGGTACATTTGATAATGCATATGCTTTGATACATTTCAAATTTCTGTTCCAGGAGATAATTATTTTTTTTAAAAAAGCAAGTATCAACAAGTATGCAACAAGTATCATTACCAAGCTCTACTTCTAGAATTATATTAAAAATAGATTATTATACATTTACATAGATAAAAATGTCACTCTCACAGACACTTGTAGAAAATCATCCCATGAAATGTAAGAAAGTAAGAGGGTTATGGGATTAGCAGAATTAGGAGTTGCGTGCCTAACACCATGACTCCCAGAAGAGATTCAAATGATCTTGAAGACTGACTTAAAAATCCTTAAAATACCACCTTTATAGAAGATGCTGTTTCACATTGTTGTTCCATTTAATTTCCTAGGTGAAAACTCTCTTACCTTATTGACGAACATTTGTCTTTTGTAGCTGTTCTAATCCAGTCCTGGTGTATTTACAGATTTGGAACAAAAACTTAGAAAGTGATCCTCTGAGGAGCACATGAGTTCAGGAACAGGAATCTGCCAGATAGACACTTAACAATTTACAGTTTCAGAAAGTCCCCTTTCCCTCATTCTTTTGACAAACCAACATCCATGTTAGCATGAGATGAAAAAAAAAAAAAAAAAAAAAAAAAAACAGCATGATACTGTTAATGTTATTATATCAATAAAGGGTATGAAATGCTGTGACAATAAAATTATGGAGCCACTTTGTTCTATCAAAGATTGATAGAACAGAGCAACTGCTATAGAAGGCATTTGTTAAAGAAGACCGTTGTTAACAAAATCTCTATATGACTTTAGTTAAAGCTGGAATATCTGGGGGGAGATTATGGTCAAGTGAGAAGGAAAGAGGATGCAGGATCACCTATTACAGTTCCCTCAGCCCCAGAATCACTTTGTGCTTGTGCTTACCTTTGTACCACATTTCCTTCTGTATTACTGTTTTAGGTTAATACAGTTCTAATTTTTCTTTCTTCAAACCAGCTTTCCTAAGATCAATTCACAATGTATTTGCAAAAAAATCATTCCAGTGTGGAAACTCAGCTGGACACTTGTATAGAATACTTACATTTACTTAATGATTTTACTTGAAGAAAAACTTTGGCCAGAACAAACGTAATTATGTAAGCACTTAATTTCATAGCTTGTACACTGACATCTCTCACTCCCTTTCTCTTTTCTCCTACTTATACCTATTTACTATTTTGATTTAAGGAAAAAGAGACATATTTTACATCATTTTTATATAGTACCTAATATAAGTCCTATAATCTTGTATAGATTGTTATCACATAACAATCTGATAATAATTATTCATTTTTGATGAGCACTTTAAGGTATAAATGTACAAGAATCAAGAAATTCTTCCTGAATTCAATCCAAAACAGACATTTTTGGAAAGCTAACAAAAAAGTTTGCTTCAGGCAGCAAAATTTTCTCCATAACTCTTCCCTCACATCTGTGCTTAAAAGTAAGGTCAAGCAAGAATAACCAGAAGCAAATACTGGCCATAGATTTTCACACAGAAAAGTCATAATAATTATTTCAGAACTACTTCCACATCTTGCTGCACATTTCAACTGGAAAGTCCCTTTTTCTACCTGATCAACTTCTACAGATTGGTTCAGACACTGGAATTTTGCTTGAAAATAAAGCTAAATGATTTCTTTTTTTCTTTTTTTTATTATTATTTTTTTTTTAATGGAAAGTCTTTTTGTGCATCCTTTAATGTGACTAGGGGATGCAAGCACCAAAGAAAACAATGAACAGTTATGATGGGCAGCGACAGGTAAAGTAAGATCTTTGGTCACCTGCATGCTCTGCCCCGACACCCAGCATAACATAGATCTATTGGGAAGAAGGTGTAATTCAACCAATTATACCTGCTCTGATTAATGAATACCTCTTGCTTCTGAGCCTATGGGACATATGTGCTCATTCGAGGAGGTAAGGATTTATTGTACCACTTTGTCATACTTACTTTCAAATCTCGAGTTTTAAAGCTGTGGTGGTATGCATGGCAGCCGGCCTGCAGTATTTTAATCATCTTTATATTTTACTATGCACACTTCTTGCACAGCTCTTTATGTCTTGTTTTGTGGTGTTGCCTGACAGTGAAATTCTGTATTCAGAATGGCTGCTTGGGACATCCTTGCCCCTTATCTTCTCTTCACAGCAAAAGTTCAGGCATGAAGCAAATATCCTTCCAAAGAGCACATGCACACATTGATGGAATATAAACTTTATGACACTTCCATAATATGAACACGCAGGCTGAGAGCACCTTGTCTAGCCTTTAATGCTTTCTTCTTTTTCTTTTGCAAGAACACATACTGCTGATGAACAACATCTGGCATTGAGAGATGAACTATAAGCTGTCACCAGTAAATGATTCACATTAAATACAAATTACATGTGGTGTATCTTCTTTGTCAGAAGGTGCAGTCTAGAATTTAAAGAATTTAGGGACATCACAACATATTTGCTGTTGCTTAATAATGTTTACCTCTCAGGAATTAGAAGTTCAAGGAGATTTTGCATCATACTCACTAGATAAAACTTAATGAACAAGCACAGGGCAGTTAGTGAGACTGTAAGTTTCCCCAGACTGTCTCCACTCTCTCCAGTGTATTAATGTGCCGTATAGCATATACCAGAAGCAATAGAGTACATCCATCTTCACATATCTGTCTGGTTCTGCATTGAAACTGAGCATCTTTGAGCACAAGGGCATAACACTTTGCTGTTACATGGATTTCATTTATGGATTATAAAAAACATCAAATGTTTCACAAACATATTGTGGTTTTTGTAAATAAGGCTCTCGTCTGTGCAACTGCAGAATCATTTAGAGATAAATTTCTGAATGGCTTAACTAGGTACTGCTTCAATTGGCATAACAGAATTTAAAGTTAATGCTTAAATGCTTTACATAGGCTTTTGCCAGCTAAAGGAGTAGTGAGATATGTGTGTTCCTCACAGTTTTGGGAAGTGCTCCAAGGCTCATCACTGCTTCAGTACTGCTAGATGCTAGCACACAAAGTATCTGATGAGAGCTGTCACTCTAATGAAGATGCATTAGTGCTGAAGTCTTATGTGAGTTTATATTGCAGATTATACCCACTGTACAGAATTGTAAGCAATTCCTCACTGCCCTTTTCCAGGGCAAACCAGAAATAGATATGGGCATTACTTGAAAAACAGAGCTCTTTAGATCCCCACTGGTAACATCAAAACACTCATACAAATATAATCCTATAACCTCTCGAGCAGTTGGAAGAGGTTAGATGACTGGAAACTTCCCCAATGACAACCGGGTAGAGTTTGAAGAACTGCTGATAGATTAGGTTAACCCTCAGTGTAAGACACTGAAGACAGAAAGAGAGCTGCTGAAATAGAATATTTTTTTTCTTTTTTTCCATCTGGAAGCATGGAAAAGGAAGTCAAACATGCCTCTAGTGCAGAGACACTTTTATAGCTTTTATAAAAAAATATGTAATATATAGGTTTTATAACAAATTTCTTTGACTATTATTGCAGAGATTTTGGTATGGACTTAAATGTCAGTATTATGTACATCAAGACCTTTTCATATTTGCAGAACTGGACAGGAAATGGGAACAAAAATAAGTTATCAGTGTGAGTTATAATTTGGCAAAACTAAAAGAAGGCAAGCTATCTAAAACAATACAAGCAGAATCAAGCACTTATCCAAGCAAGGTGATTTGTGGCTACATAGTTGGAAAGAAGAAAGGAAGATGTAGAAAGTCTGGTGCAGCTGGGGTCAAGGAGTTGTCCTTATTGACTGTGGTAGCAACAGTTATAAAAGAAATCCAAAACAAGAATTCCATCACTTCCAGGACTTTGGTCTTTGTACATACAAGGTCCCTGCCTTATAAAGTATTACCATCCTCTGAAGAACAGCCTATCTACAGGAATATAATAAGCAGAGGAGCCTGATATCCTCTTTCCCTTGCCTGATTCAATGAAGAATTAAATTACATTAAATTAAGATACTAAAGTGCATAAAAGGAGACATTTTTTTTGAAAGCAGGCAATCCAGTAAAGCTCATATATTTACCAACATATGTGAAAAAGTGATGTCCTTTCTCCAAACATATTTGACATTTAATTTGGTGGTCTGAAGACAAACGAGCCAGATGACTGAAACCATTCTAAAGCCAAAAAAAAACACTAACCAGCATTGAAGTCCAGTTCTAATGACCTGGTATTGTGCCATTTGCCTGGAATAAAATTGCTTAAAATATAAATTTTTTCAATATCTTAGGGATAAAAAATGAAGACATCTTGGATGACTGGTATAAAATTTATATACAGTATGAATAAAATCTGTATGTAAAGGTGAACTCTCCAGGGTAAAGAGGATTAGAGTGCAAAATCCTTTGCAGCATAAACAGTAGCATTTGCCACCAGAACTATTCTAGCACTGTTTCTATAAGAGTACGAAGTGGGTTTCATCTCTTCATACTGCAGATTTTATTTTTTATTTATATGTCCATCTTTTGTGATGATAAGGAAGAATAGAAGATTAGAGACTCATAACACTTGATGCTAAAACAAGGTGCTGAAAACAACTGAAGGAGCTGGTAGCTTAATATACTGTAATAATGAGAGGAAATGCCAAATTCTTAACTTATATTTAGCTTTATACAGTACGGCATGAATTTTACTCAAGGGAATACACACACAAAAAAAAAAAAAAAAGAAAAAAGAAAAGGGGGGTAATGTAGTAATACATTTGTATTTCTAAGATGAGGACCAGCTCAGTCCAGCAAAGCCCTGAACAACAATAAGCTGACAGAGGCAGCAAAACAGTCAGGCTTTGGTACTAATCACAGTTAAAGGGATAGTACTAAATGGTGTTACCCATTTATGCCTGATGAGAGATAACTTGGATGTTAAGGCTAGATTTTGGTGACAGGGCAATAATCCTGTCATAGCAGGAAAAGAAATATATTTTTTGTGCTTGAAGAGAGAAGCATGCCAGAGAAGTAGTAAAAAGATGCCTTCTGTACAGATATTAATGTTCAGTAAAAATCACCACAGAAGAGTGTGAGTTTAAATGATAAAACATACCGTTATCACCAACAAGAGGTTCTATAGATATAGGAAATCACAATAAGAACCTAGAAAAATATTAAAAGAAATAAGGATANTTTTTTTTTGATATGAGACTTTCTGGAGGACATTGAGGCAAGAAGTTTAAAGATCAGAGCATTTTTAAAACTATGGCACACTATTTATAGAATATGAACAGTATTCAGTCCAGTTTATTCACCACAGTGTTGTGGAATTTGAAAAGGTATAGCCAGATAGGAATCTGAGGGAAAATAAGATTGTCTCTCAGCTACCTAAAAAGGTATAGAGAGGTAGCATTAACTGCTGAAGGACAAGAGAGCTCTCTGTGTGTGTCCATCTCTCATCTATCTATCTGCAATATTTTGCCATTGCTAATGGAAAAGAAGAAAATGAAATCCCAGTGTCAATGTGGGTAGAAGAGAGCTGTGTCTCCTCATAACATGTCCCTAAATTGCGCAGATGTGGACAGATAGAACTTAAGACTCGTCTCCCCATGCTTAATAGCTAAATATTTTGTTGTTGATATTTAAGGTGGTTTTATGTTTTCTGAAATTTAAAGGGAGACCACAGGGGGGTAGTAATAATCTCTCATCCCACTTAGTCAATCTGTACCTACTGACACACAAGGTTCAGTTTCCCATGAAAGATTACCTCGTGCTGCCTTAAACATGAAAATGTAGATAAGAGTAACTGTTAGGTAGAAGACCGTAATAATAGAGGAGCGGATTAGAAAGGAAAGGGTGAGCAGTCTGACTTCAGTGTTAATTGGCACATACAGGAAAGAAAAAAAAAAGGTAGAAAGCTATCTGCAACAGAGTGCAAGTCAGATGAGGAGAAACGTGGGGTAGGTGACACTGAAAACAACTGATGAGTAGAAACTTTACATTGGCACACTCAAGCAAAAGAACTGAAGCCAGAATAAGGAGGTCACCAGAAAGATCCTGCTGTAGAAATATGCAAAGAAAGAGTCAGGACAAATTAAATGTGATAGTGAATTTAAAATAATAGAATTCTTGAAGACCCATGAGGCCCAGTAAGATACACTGGTTTGACAGCTAAGCTATAATCAATAGTGAGATACACAGTTCATAACCTCTGTCTAGCAAGTCACAAATGCTGCACAAGAGATGCAGCCCCACTAGTTAAAATATATTTCTGTTGTGTTTCAACACAAGCATACAACTTGAGAGAAGATAGAATGCTGTAGAAAAGAAGAATTCGGAAAAGATTCTAGAAAATTCATCTCTTCCCTTTTTAGAGAGATTGATTTTAGGAGCTGCTAGAAATATGACATGTTCAACAGAAATATGACAATTCAACTCAGTTTCCTCATTCCTACTAAACGTAACTTTTAATGTTTGAGTAAGGTTTCATCATATCAAATGCTGAGTCAATCTACCAATGACTGCCAGTATTATCATTTTGTAACTTCTATCCAAGAACTACCAGTATTTTGTTTTTTCGTTTTAATTCTAAAAAGTAGTTTTAGAGCAAAATAGAAACAGAATGCAAAACCATGACTCTATCAATAATTTAAATAATTGATACTACAGGAAATTACAGGAATAAGCTTTTTTTGTTATGAGTAGGGAATGGTAGAATGTTCTTCAAAGATCTTTGATTCCATTAGCTTGCATATTTTTTTAGTTTTCTTATAAATGTAAAAAAAAATACTGGAGAGGGTATTGTTTTAGCTTACATTGTTTTATTCTCTTGAATTTTCTAAACCATTAAGTTTTTGCTTAGCTTAACCAACAATGAACTAAAGAATTATTTCACAAGGGAGAGAATAGAAGTTTTACCATATAAACCTGCCCTCCATGCTAGAGTATTATAAAAGCTACATACAATTTTGCAAAACATGTTTGGTTAAAATCTTTAAATTGGAAAAATCTCTAGAATTTGCAAAATTCATTCAAGTAAAGAATATTTTGCATACCTGAGATATGTACCAATTTCGAATACATAATGTAGCTGTAATTGTAAAGCAAATGCAATTGTAACTTCAAATAACAATTGCACTCCTGCTAAGCAGGAGTTAAGACTATTTTTTTGTTTGAAAATATTAATATTCAATTACTTATAAACAGTTTAGTGTCTGAAACGAGAAAGTTATTTGTTCAGTTTCACCATAATATAATTTTATTCCGTGTCTGGTGGAATACAGAAATTTTAGCAATTGCTGCTGACTTCCTAGTAATGACCACCATTTCTCATACAATGAGATTAGACTGTAGATGATAGCTCTGCAGACCATTGCTTGAAGGAACAGATGAGCCCAGAATCCTAGAAAAGGCATTGGGATCTCACGTACCAACTTTATGATTTTTAGTTACATTACTCACAAATACAATTTGTCTTTGTTTCGTGTAGTCATTTACTGTGCACTAGAAATACCTACTGTGCCCTTCAGTAGCTTGTGCCCCTGAGTTGCTCTCAGGGGCAAGAAAACACACTATCATTTTTTAAACGATGTGCTGATATAGATCTATTTGTCATTTTTTTAGTAATGATAATAAACAGTTACATTTCAAGGCCTTAGGATTTAGCTTATGTGGCTAAAAAGCCTCTACAACAACTTAATGTTCCTTTCATAATCTTGAAGATAATAACAAAAATGGAGGAGCAGTATCTTTCTTTCTGTACTCTGACTCATCCTTGCAAATCTCCTCCCTTATTACTAACCAAGCTTAACCTTGATTAGCTTGTCAGATCTAATAAAATCACATTCACAAGTGAGTGTTATTGCCTTTCATGGCACCCTGTACTACATTTCTCTATTACTTAACAAGTTTGTTTTTGCACTTCTTGCAAACTAGACATGCTTAAGACAAGGGAAGTAGTCGGAGATCAAGAGAACTGGAAACGAGCTAGGCCACAACACAGATGAGAATCCATGCTTCCTACTTAAGATCGACACAGTGAAATCCAGTTGTGTCAGGTTAAAGGAAAACTGGAATGGCTGTATTTTCTTATTCTGCAACATGAGAACAAGGCAATCCATATCTCTTTACGGATATACAGAATGTCGTATCAGAAGATATAAAGCATTCATGTTCATTTATGGAGATAGACAAAAACATAATGCAGCTATTGTTGCGGTTGTCTGGTAATAACAAAAAAGGTCCTGTGTGCTAAGGTGACATAGAATGAGTCCTTCCAATGGACTGGGGAGGAGAGTCCCCAGGAGGAGAGCAATGTCTGGAATATTTCTAAAGCTTAAGGAGGACTTCCTTACTGAAATCTCAATAACTCAAAAGGTGATTGCTGCCTCTATCAAGGCAGCATACATCCACTTTAACACAAACAGTGCATTAATCATAAAATTTCTATCATTATCAGTTGATTAGCTGTAGTATCTCCTACCTATTCAAATGCACAGTTCAGAGGAAACATGGCTGTACCTAATCTGATTTCCCCCAGAGCAGTACATGATGCGTTATTTGATGCCCTTCAAAGGACAGTATTAGCCAACCTATAAAGTATCTGATTTTATTAGCTTTTCTGGGTTTTATCAGTTTGTAAATGTGTTATTTTCTCCATTTATTGTGCCTATGGGATCTAGAGATAGAGTAAGTTTCAACCTAATATGTTGTTGGAAGGTAGCAGTGGCCTTACTTTAACACTCTACACTGTGATGCGATGACATTGAAGGTAGAGTCATGAAAACTCTAATGTCAGGGCCATTTATCAAGGTAATTCCTCACTGCTATAAAACTCTGCTGTGACATTGAATTCAACAGTAGGTTTTTGTCTTAAATAGCACTGAGTGTTTCTATGCTGTATAACTACCAATCCCTAGTAACAGCATAACATGTAGTCAATAATAAGAAAGTAGGTCAGACTGCTGTTTGGAAAAAAAAAAAAATTAAAAAAAAGAAGAAGAAGAAGGTAAGCTCTTAGTAAGGAGTTCAGAGTGGTAGGAACTTTCAGAAGCGGTTTAGTTGTCATTGCCTTTATTTAAGGTTTGGGGGACAATATATTAGAGATGAATCCAGTTTGCGTTGGCAATGCAAAGAATAGCTCAAGGATTTGCTGGGATGGCCAGCAGGGAACATATTTGTTGCAGTGCATATCCAGAGTCACTGAACAATGTGCTGGTATAAATGGTCCTCCTAGTACATTTTAATGGAAATTCTGCATTTTCTGAAAGCACTTTCAGAGTAGTTATAAGATACAGCTATGTGTTTGTACCACACATTTCTTGCTGTACATTCCTATTTTCACACCAGGTTGTCTTCTTACTGAATTCTGATTGCAAAATGAGCCATATTTACATGAATATATATTTTAAAAGCTTTTTTACCTTAGTACAAAATTTTATCTGCAAATGAAGACAGACACCACATGAACAACATCTCTGCAAAAATCCACCCCACCAAGTATTTGGAACACTCACAAGTTCTGACTAGAATTTCTCATAGTAAAAAATATAAAACGAACTCACAAAAGAAAGAACAAACATGCAAGGGAAAAAAAAAAGGGTGCCTTTAGGTTACATAAACCATATATAGTAAATGGAAGATCTTTTAATGTGCTTACATATAAATAATTCATTATATATGTGAATGAGTTGATTAATATGAGTGCTCTTCACATCTGTAGTTTCCTCATTTCAATTTATCTTTTCAGACACTTAAACGCATATTTAAGTGCAGGAACTATATTCAGAGATAGGAGAAATATTAAGATATATAGAAAAGATTAATGATGAGAGAGGATAAATTTTAATATATGCTGCTAGCAGTCTTTGGACATTTTAAACATGAAAGTTTCAAGCAAAGAAGGCTGCATAATGCTTGAATAAATTTAAAACAATTGTTAGGAAGAAAGGAGAAACATGAATGGAGAAAGTTGCTCAAAAATATGTAAGCTCTGCAGGATGTTTGCTTGGTGAGCTTTTATTGCATTTGTCATTATGCAAAGCAAAAACTGCAAGCTGATAATTTCAAGTAGGAATTACTAGTGTTATTGGTATCTCAGTCTAGAGAAAAGTTTGCTCAGAGATGTTAAGTCCTAGAAGCAGAATATCTATCCACTATCCATAAGAAAAAAGTTCTTCAAGCTTGTTGCTGTACCTGGGTACATAAAGGTAGGTCAGAAGAGTAAAACTTCACCAACCCAAAGGAGATGGATAGTGCTAACAGGCAAAGCACTATCCATCCAAAGCACAGCTTGTTCACTGTCGGAGATGAAGGAGCAAGGTATGGACTTGTATCCTTTGATCATTGTCTGATAATGCCTTTCAAGGGTGAATGAACTTAGAACCTTTCCCAAACTCTGAAGTAATATTATAGGAGTGGTGGATCTTTAAATGCTTGGGGTGTGATCCTCAGGTGTACCTATTTTTACAACAAAGTGCCACAGAATAGCCCCTGTTTTTAATCTTTATTATACTCTTCAAGTCTAGCAGACTTGTCATCTGCTCTGAAATCTGTTTTTGGATCTTTGACCAAGTCAAAACAAGGACAAAAGGAAAAAAAAAATGTTGTTGAAAATAGGTTATCATTTAATTATCTTTAAGGACTTTACAAGCTGACTGTAATAGATCAAATATGACAAGGACTTGTAGGCATATTGTTCTGTGCATGGACCACTGGAGTACATGGGGCTGAACAAGATAGGCTACTCCTTGTAATTGTGATATTCACATGACCTAACATTTCAAACTAGGCAGCTCAGCTCAGGTCACAAGCTGCCTGTTATTCATTACTAAATTCCTTAAAATTGCTTAAAAGTTTCAGCTTGGTCTTTTGCCCTCTGTCTTTAATGCAGCTTGCAAAGAAATAGTGTGTTCGGTGTGTGAGAAAATGAGGTTAAATTTGAATTGCCTTTTAGTTTTCCCATACAGCCTCATAGGAGCTGAATAGGGAGGGATGGAGACATAAAGTAAAAGGGAGCTGTCTAGAACATCAAGCTGTGAGACCCGGTGAAACAGCCACAGGCTGCTGCCAAATCTATCTGTGGCAGTTCTAGAAAGACAGGCTGGTCGCTGGGTGTGGAGCAGGAGCTATTTTGGAGATGACCTTTTCCGACAGCACCACCCATCACCTCCATTTCTCCACGCCAGACTTTCCCATGTTTCTCTCCTCCTTTACATTCTGGACTAACACAAGACTGGACTAACACACACACACGAAAGCTCTTCAGAGTTCACTGGCACATTCAACTCTCTCTCAGCTTCATTCTTGATACCCTGACCAAGATAGGGATGGTACTTGGGGTACCCTTGGGGTAGCAAAATGTACTTTTACTCTCACCTTTGGAAAGCCTAGAGTTGTCTTTCTCAGTATCCCAGTTTTGTCATAGTCAAACAAATAGCAATCCAGGTAGCATGCTTAATTCCTCTACTTTCCTAATCTTTTTTTAAGTGTCTATTCTTTCCACAGAGATTCTGCTGCTACACAGAAATTTAGTATCTCCCCTGCTTATGAGGACCAACAAGACCTCATCAGTTCTTTCTCCAGTAGAAAGGTGTTTCCTAGGCAATTTCATGAAAATACTTATTTTAGTATCAAATTATATATGAGATATGTTTCTGTATTATAGATGCCTGATCTACAATACTATTGTACTATAACATCTATTGCTTTGAAATGAAGACACATGGAAGATCTGGTAAGAAAAATGGAAAACAAATTTCTAATAGTAAAAGAAGGTTGAAATATTTCAGAAATATTTCTTGAACAACATTACGTAAACATTTATACTCCTCTTTCAAAAAAATAAGCCTTTTATGATGGTGTATTATTTTTACTGATTCTCATACTAAATAAAAAATATCTTGCCAGCATTTTCAAAGTGCTATAAGAAATACTTGGTATTTTTAGTGCGTTAGTCTATGTGTATGGGCAGTATAATATGCTTAGTCCAAGGGAGATACATTATTATAACTCTTCTCTCCAGAATTTCTCCTACCTAATCCTGAAATAAAAGTAAATCCAGTTGTCAGTGGCAATTATCTCCTAATTAAAATTGAAATGTTAAGAAAAACATTCCATCTTGCTGGAAAGAAGAAATTTCAAGGATGCAAGATTGTGCTGACTAAATCAATGGCATAACAGTCCTTCTTACAGAATCCAGCTTGTCCATAAAAAGATAATAACCTTTTCTGATGTTTTGGCGTTTTCCCTCAGCTTAATGTATCATACAGTTCAGCCAGATCTTCATGACCAATGATGAATGAACATGCAGCCTGGGATTATGATTACATATCAAAACCATAAGATGTGGAGAACCAGACTATAAAAGCATGAGTGTTTCTGTAAATAAAAAGCACTAGAAACATCCTGTGAAATGTGTTTGTGGTGTTGGTTTATTAAGGAAGTGTGTAACTTACATTTTGGCATTGCCTAGTAAGATGTTACACTCATTTTCCTTCACTGCCAAAATTTCTATTCAATGAAAGCATTAATATTCTTTCATCTACTGCTGTTTAAAAACAATGGATTTAGTACAAACAAGGGAGTATAATACATCGTTCAAAATACATCGTGCTGGGTTTCTGTTTCTTTTTGGTATTCTGGTTAATGCAGTAACAGGTATTCCAGCAAAATAGTTCATAAACCTGATCTAAGAGACTGCAATAAAGTTGCTGAAGAAAAAGGACTAAGAAGGGAACAGCATGAAGTTTAAGGGAAAACGGTGACACTTACTGAAGATAGAAACTTTAACATAGAAATAAAACACAGAGCTTTCCTCTGTAGGAACATGTTGTCTGTTATATCTTCTTTCTGATGGAATTTATATCTGCTCAGATTTCATTTGTGTATATCACAAGTTTAAATAGTTAGATCTACATCTGTCAAGGAAGCAGCTGCCGTTTAGTAGGTTGTGATGACGCTTCTTGCAAGGGAGTGCTACTTTTCCACAGAGAATTTACTTCATCTTATCATTATTTTGTCATTCTCTAAACAAATTTGAAGTCACCTTGAAAATGGGATATACTTTCACTTCTTGCATGGAAGGCTTTGACATGTCTAATGCTGGGCACAGAAGTCAAAGCTCCCTCAGTTACAGACAGCAGGGGGAATAGCAACTGTGTTCCAGGATATTAGCGGCAAGGATATTATGGTCAGTGAGCTCAGGCATAATCAGGAGCTGTGATCCAGTAACTAATTCCTTTCACAAAGAGGATGAAGCAGCATAATTTACAGGATGGGTTTATGTTAAGTGACTAAAAATGTGCATATAACTTTTTTTTTATTAATAAAAAGAGCCTTATTGTTTCCCAGAATCTTATCATTTTTTAAAATTTTAAAGTATTTTCAATAGTTAAAAGGAAAAATTATGGAGGGATTTTCAAAGTAAAATACTATGAATTTAAAATTGCAAATATTTTGTTTAAAAAACTCAAAATATTAAACTTTTAAAATTCAGAGGTATTTTCAAACAATTTGTCACAATTCAATTTGATTAGCCAAATCTGCATATCTCTGTGAAAGTTTTGGATGAAAAATAAATCTAATCCTTATATCATCTAAAAAATCAATGGAGCTAAGCATTCATGTGCCCTGTGAATGGTAATATTTCTCTCTGAACCACCACAATAAAGTTAAGTCCTGGAATACTACATCAGAAGGATTCATAGATGAGTCACATTTCTTTATAGGAGTTTATCTTATTTTTATCAGTATGACTTTGAATAGATTTACAACCTTCCTCAAAAGCTGGTCTCCATGGCATAATGCAATTTCATTAAAGGATATCGAAATTCATTCTATATAGTTTAGATGAAGGTCTCAATTTAAGATAGCAATCTTAGTATATCATTTCACTGAGAGTATTATATCATTATTCACATTCAGGACAAGTTCAGATATTCCTAAATGATATCTCTTCCTGTTTCCAAATGGGCAGGAAAGGAATAGAAATAGGAATGAAGGAGACTAGAAATCATTTAACCACCACAAAATTGTTAGAAGAGGAGCAAGTAGCTTCCTTGTGTATATAAAGAAGTAAGCCATGCTTCATATTTTGTCATCTCACTAGGCAAAATTTAAAAGACACTCCTTCAACAACAAACAAGAAGAGAAAGTGCCATTTTTGTTAAGCTAATCTTCATTTCACACTTCCCAAAGTACCTACAGTACCAAACAATTCCACTACACTGGCCTCACACTCTGAGGGTACTATGAAACTCACTCAGTAGCTCATGAAGAAGATTGTTGTGAAATTCCATAAAAATGTTTTAAATGTAATTTAAACTGTGGAATACCAAGAAGTCCAGTATTGTTTCTTTATAGGATTGGATACGCAAAGCACCCTGAAAATATTACTCCTTCCACCCCTTTCCAACATTTTTCTGTGCAAACTGCTTCTACAGAGTCTACACATTAACAAGTGTTGAAATAGATTTTAATGTTTGCTGATTATCAGGTGTTTCAGTTAGTAAAACATACAGCTGCATGGCCAGTGTTCAGTCTTCCTAAGAAAAAGATCTGAAAGCTACTTTGGGGGACCTGGTGTCTCCCTATCATGTTAAACACTCAGGTAGGGACAGAGATCTCTCTATGCAGACCATTTCTCTCTCTTTTTTTTTTTTTTTTTTACTCTGAGGAATCTCTAATTGGGCCAAGGTTTTTGATTACTGTCAGCCGAATATTTTCCTACAGTAACGTAATATAATTAATTCAGGCACCTACATATAGGCAGAGAGTTAATAAAATCTTGAGGAGTTAGTAAAAGTTTGGACACTTGGTTTAATCACACCTAAGTGATTGTGTCACGATTTTTGGATGCACTATTTTGATCAAGGCACTGTGGTTATGTTTGAGTGTTTTCTGATGTTTTTGTCCTTGTTTCTGTCAGTAAGAGAACAATAATACAGTTATGGCTTGTTATGGGCTGTTTACTTCAGGCTGCTGTACTCTTAACTCTGAACAGGTTTAAGGGATATTTAAGAGAAAAATGCAAGCTAGCCTACTTAAAGAAAAAGTGTAATTTATGGAGGCTGAATGTGACTTTGACTTATGACAATAATGTTTGTTTACTAGGCATTAATTTTGTATAGCCTTTCTATTATTAGTTGTTCTGAGTATGAATTTAATTTTGCCAGAAGAAGTGATAAACAAACATAATGCAGAAACATATTCCAATTTATTTTATTTTCATTAAAAAAGAAGCTTTAATAACTTTAGGTTTTAATACTTTTCATTTTGCAATGTCTGTAGCTAGATTATTTTGCTTGAGGTTATATCAGAAAGAATAATCCTGCAGACACACTGTCAACCTACTTGATTAAAGCGCCGCAAAACTGAAAGTGCTTAACATTGTCCTTGCTCTAAGAATAATATTGGAAATTCACCTTTTTTATTACCATGTCCTTCATGCAGCCATATTTGTATTTTCTCAAGATGTGCCTGTATGTCTTTGTAGCTATCGAACTATGTTTTTTCCTACCTGTGTTTCTAAAACCAGTGCAGGAAAATTCACTCAAAAGAGGAAAAAGGTTCAAGCTACCAAATTTCAAAATAAATTTTATTGGTGATTCTCTGTAATCATTTAGGAGTTAATCACAAGAGTGGTCAGTTTGAGGTAGTTCCCCCCTGAGATAAATAATATTTGGCAGGTTTATTTCAGCTTTCTGCCTACAGGCCAACCATTCTGCCACTGGCCATTTGCCTTGATGTCTGTCATCTGGTTTTGATCTCTTCCCCATTAGTGTAAAAAGTAGATCAAAACTAGGCAATAAGCCATTTGGACTCTGTAAGGTCAAATGTTTTCACTGCAAAGGATATGAAGGCAACTGCTTGCCAACAATTTTGACAAAATGTGAGAGATTTTAGAACAACTACATCTTCAACTGGATTTTAGCCATGAAAGCATACAACCTCAACTATAGTGTTGGAAAATTTGGAAACAGATATCTAACAGAAGGCTAACTGAGATTATGTAGAGACAACTGTTTGGCTCATTATAAAGTCAGACGTGTACTATGGCATTTGAGTGGACAGCAGAGACCCTGACATTAACACATGGCTCATTAGAAGTGAATTTGAGCTTGGCCTTTTCCTTCACTTTAAACAAAATAGGTAATATACACAGAAATCTTCTTGAAAATGCCATTGCCATTTTTTAAATGCAGATAGTCCTGATTTAAAATTAAGGCTCTATATGTTTCACTTTGCAGTTCAAAACTTGGTGTTGACTAAAAATTGCAGGAATAAGAATGACATGACATGGACAACCAAATTATTTCTCTCTCTCTTGTCTATGATGATATTTTTCCTTGTCCACAACACAAAACAGATAGCAAAGGGGCATCAATACAGTGTCATGTTCAGGATATTACAAGTAGTTACGGATGACGTGATTTCTGTTACAAGACTGCTTTTATAACTCTCTCTTCTACCTTGTTCTGAATTGTTCTGAATCTTGGCGTCCTGGACCATGATGCTGATGATGAAACTTCCTAAGTAATGGTTGGGCTTTTGATATACAGTGAATTAATATTCTCTCATCATATAACCATAAATTTTATGTATATTAATATACATATACTTAAAACTCAGCTATTTGAAATGCTTTTTCAGTTGCTTGAAAAAAACAGAGATGAAAAATAAGTAAAATTAATTTAAATTATTTTTCATGTAGTTTCTATTTCTGTAACTGGGAAATATTTTATCCCAGTAATTCTTAAGATGTTCTTGCCTATATTGCCTTTTAGCCCAGCATTGATTCCCTTTATGATAATAAATGTTTTTTTGAATAACAGTACTGGTTAGATGACACTTTCAAAGTTGAAATCAGTGATTCTACACACTCATAGCTCTTTTATATCTGTAGTCACCTTTTTTACTGACTAAATAAGATTGTCTTCAAATCAGAGAGACCAAGATCCGTTGTAACTGTTATATTTTCCTTAAAATTAGTCAATTGCTGGAAATGTCAAACTTCTGTTAGAAACATTAAAATCCTCTTTCCTTTTTTTTGTCTGTATTTATTAAAACTTTGTAAGTAAAATTAACTTAAAGTAAGTTTAGAATCTTTATTTTTTTTCTGGATGAAGTTTACAACTGATTGCACAGCTCCTGGATAATTAATTTGCCTACTATTCTTTGATCTTTAATCAACATTTCACATTTTTGCAGCATTTATTTTTAATAGCGCCCTACAGCTTTTAACTTTATTTAGTTCACATTTTATTTTCAAGGAATGAAAACAAAGCTAGTACTTTCTTGGCTGAGAAAAGCCCCACAATAATTAAGTGCACCTATAAAGAGGAAAACATTTTATCAACCAATGCAAACTAGATTTATATTATGGAAATGTAATATGACTCTATGACTTTCAGAGTAAGATAGTCTGAAATTAATCCATTACTGTTTCTGCAGGTGTGCTATTCATGGGTCTGCAAACATCATCCATTTTTCCTATGACTTAGAGGATGAGGTCCACAGGCACTCCAGCCCACTGGATACCACTTGAAAACGTTAACGCTAAAATTTGCTGGGTGGAGATATCTCAGAAAAATAAAAAGATGTAAAGAATGGCACTCCAAAAATATACTCAGAAAAATGGATTTTATGTATTTTGTTTTTAACCTTTTCTGTCAAGTAACTATCTACTGTGAAAATAGGAACTTAGTAGGGTTGAGGCCTGATGGCCTCATCAGGAAAGGTGTAGTGCTGCTTGGTGAGGGACACGGCTGACTCAACCACTTACAGTTTTCTGCCTGAGGACACTGTTCATGTTAGCAGCCGTTTCATTACAGTTCACAAACAGACCATATAAAACTAGTAAGCTAGTTATAAGAAATCACTGCTTTGCTACGCCAACTTAAGACGGAAGGACACTGTGCCCCCCACACTTCTCACTTCCCTCCCCAGTCTTAAAATGAGCTACTCCAAAATGCTTTAAGGGTCAGTATTGTGTTTCAGTCATCTATAAGGTCAATTACACAGCCTTTGGAGTGGTAATGCTGTTTTACGAAGCAGGGGAATAGCCAGGAAAAGACTATCAGTTGTCCTAAAACGTGTATCTGTTTAATATTTGTGGATTTCAAAACAGCATTCACTGTTGTATTTTGTATGTGGCTTGAGTCAGAGCACTGTTACGGAATTAGACTCCTTAGTTTTTAGAAACACTTAGCTTTGGTGTGGAGAGGAACCTCCCGAGGTTCGACAAAAGCAAGCGCAGGGTCCTGCACCCAGGCAGGAATAACCCCGGGCACCAGCACAGGTTAGGGGTTGACCTGCCGGAAAGCAGCTCCGCAGAGAAGGACCTGGGAGTTGGGGCAAACACCAAGTTAGCCCTGAGCCAGCAGTGTGCTGTGGTGGCTGAGAAGGCCGGTAGTATCCAGGGGCGCGTCAGGAAAAGGGTTGCTATCAGGTCAAGGGAAGGGATCCTCCCTCTCTCCTCAGCCCTGGCGCGGCCGCATCCGGAGTACTGTGTCCAGTTCGGGGCTCCCCAACGCGAGAGAGACGTGGAAGGCCACAAAGATCATCAGGGCCCTGCAGCATCTCCGCCATGAGGAGGGCCCGAGGGAGCTGGGCCTGCTTGGCATGGGGAAGCCTGAGGGGGATCTCATCAGTGTAACTCTTCAGTATTGGCCAGTGACTTCCCTTCCAACTTCAGCCATTCTCCGATTCTGTGATTCTCTTTTTATTTTGTTTGTTTGTTTTGCATTGGAAATGCGCACTTATGTGTGGCTTTTGACAAAATTCCCAAAGTAAAACTTCCATAGCCATCTATTAAAGTTTCTGTATTTTCCATGTTAAGTTCTGACTGCTACAGAAGCATTGTTGTCAAACTTATTTTCACAGCACACTATAGAATTTGAACATATACCTTAGAAAAAATTAAAATGAATGTCTGAATAACTCAGATTGCTTAACAAAATCTGAGATTTTTTTGAGCCATCTAATATGGTTGCTATATTATTTTAATATTTGCTAATATTTTTGTCATCTAAGCTAACTTGTATATGTTTAGCTATCTATTACAAGTAATTATGCATTGATTAGTAAGAGTAAATGCACATCATGGCTGTAGCAAAAAGGCATTGATCTATAGATGATAGTAAGTAATGAAATAACAATAGCTGAGTACGTATGCATGCTTTACAACTTATTTAAATAAAGGTCTTTATACCTAAAGAAAACTGCATTATTTCCACCATGAAAGATGAGCCAAACAGGTCTCACAACTGGATTTGGTGTTGTCTGTCAACACTAATTTCTGACAGTTCTCTGCTCCCCAGCGAGCAGTACAGTGTCCTGAATACCTCTATGCATAAATAGGGTAGTGGTACCTGTCAGGCCAGACAGGTTACTAAATCTGAGCGAATTCACAGTGCATACTGTTCATGAGATCAATATAGCTGCAGGCTGCGATGAGGGGAAGTTTTAATTCACTTAATACCGCTATTATCAACTTTTTGTGCATCTACCTGCTAGGGCACTATGATAAAACACATGAATGTGAACTCAGTAATGTTTCCATACAAATGAATTGTATTAGTATGTACCAAATAAACCACACAGGAAAATATCAACATGTTTGAAAATTCTGCTTGTCTTCAGTGCAGCTTCGCTAGGACGTTTTTGCCCACTGAATATCAGCAATCACAGACAGATTTTTCAAGTACTAGAGACGAGAGTCGATTTTGTGAATTCAAACCCAGATCCAGGTATTTTGTTTCACACTTCCACTTTATACCCTGGCAGCTTGGGGGATCGAGGAATCTATGCTGTTATAAAATTCTGACTTTGGTAGTTAATGTTTCTGGCCAGAATTCATAACTGACAGGCTGAAATGATTAACACCCTTACAGTGTTAAACGATAGTTTTCTCACTGCAGATTTTGCATAGATAAAATATTTTGAAATTATGGTACGCTTTTCCATTATTTTCCACATACATTTCCTTCTGCTTCACACCAGTGTTTCCATGAGTCATTCCCCTGTATTAACAGGAAAGCCTAGACCTCAAAGGTGACCTTACTGGCCCAGGGTAGCTGTCTAGCTAGTCACAGTGTCAGAGCATGAATTGAATCTATTGCTATAATGAGTGCACTAGGGACGCTACTGCTCGACCGTAAATGGATACAGCCTCTAAAACGGTGTCCAGGCTATAGTCAGAAGGGAGGGCTCCTATTAAAATTAATAGCCTGCTTGCTCCCTTTTATCAATGTATTATTGAAATGGTGTTCTTTCAAGGTTGCACAGCTGGTTTAATGCTGATTATGTTTTAAGCCAGAGTGGATAATTAAATAGGATAGAAATGAGTGTAGGGTTATTCATGACAGAAAAGATGCCAAGAACTGTACAACAAAGGCCTTGTGCTGATAAAACAAAAAGAGCAAAGATAAATTTATTCCAAAACTATTAGTTTATGAGCTTTCTTTGCTCTTCTGCAAAAGAAATTAGCACTGTTAGAACATTTTCAATTTTCAACACATTAAAACAAATCTCCAGTTCTTACTTCTGTTGTACAAATACTCACACAAAGACATAGCACAGCAAAAGCAGAATGATGGTACATCCCTCAGTTTTACAGATTTAAAGATAGTATCAATATGACAAAATAACCCCAGATTACACAATAAATGAGCGCAAGAATTCTGAAAAACATCATGTTATTACAAAGTTCATACTAATCTATGATAGGTTAGTATATATGATATATACGAAACTATTAGAGGTTAGTGTATGAATATGAAGCTTAAAGTTTCATTTCATTAACTAGTTCATTTTAGGCATGGGGACCTTTCAAAACGTGCTGAATGCTATCTAAATCTCATTAGCATATAATTGCTTTTATTATTCCTCTTGCTGATGTGATAATATTTGAACATTGAAGTTCTAGTCCTAAGGGTTTGATCAGGATAGCTGGATTTCTCCCACTCCCTTTTGAACTAGTTAGAATTCACAGGAATCCTACTCAGATTAAGAAGCATCACTCCCACTTTTCAAATGAAATATAACAGAAAGAACTCATTCCCTCATTTTCAGATTAAAAGAAAAATCCAGAGAATATGGCCTTCTTTCAAAGGTTTTAATGGTTTCATGATCAAAAAATAAATTTAAGCTGGTTAAATAGAGGTCTGTTACCATTTCAGAAGGAGTAAGGAGGACCCTTTTGTATATTACATACACAAAGTAACATGGTGGCATCCGTGTCTGTGAATTAACATGGAACAAGCCTTTTCAGAACCAGTGGCTTTAGTAGCTGACCTGAAATAAATTTATTTCTGAAAGTGAGTGTCTACACATGCAGATTCAGACCAGTATAATATTCAGACCAGTATATGCATTTGTGGCTACTGCATTTTGTGGAAGCAGAAATATGGAATCAATGGTGCATTTTGGTGAGCATCTGAGGTTGTCTCATTATATCAGATGAGGTGTGAGCAACATAGGATCAGCTTCTGGAAAATATCATTTCACAGCAGAGAGCAGACATGGATCTGAGGGTGGAATTATGCTTTTTTAAAAAAATATTTTTATAGCTTATGTAATAGTCCAGAAGCAAAATTGGTTCTACAATATTTTGCTGAGCATCCTACTGGTTGTACAGCCTGTCATAATATATAAAATTTCATTGCTCTGATACCACTGCATCAGCTTTTCTAAGCTACTGCACAGTAGACACAATTAAGAATAAGCTAATGTCCTCAGAACTCTTATTTTTCCAGTCTCAGAGTTCCTTTTAGAGAACACTTATTTTTTCTGTAAGTCAGGGTTTGATATAGATTGTTAAGCACATTTTCTGTGAGACCTCCCCATTTAAGATTTCACATTCATTATCAACTTCCAAGCGTCTGAAAATTATTTTGCCTGAACTTTATCTATTTAATTTCTGCAGTTGCCTGCCTCAATCCTCACCTCTAAAGACAAGCCAATGTTAGCAAGATATTTTCCTAGGATAATTACAGGATAGAAGAAACTAATATGGAATAGAATTGAGATTTATTAGATCTAAAGCTGAAGTATAATTGACCTTCATTCTTCCTGCTGGAGTTTATAACATTTTAGTGCTATAACGTGTAAGCGGGATTTTAGGAGAATAGCACTAGTCATATTAACTGTTGCACTACATGGATCAGTTAAGAGAAGGTGATCTTAAAAAAAAAGAAAAGCTGAACACAAATTTTTATTCCAACAGCACGTGACTTCTGGAATTTCTTCGTCTTACTCTGTATGATCCTAAGTATCTGATAATTATCAAATAGTGTTTGATAGTGATATTTTTTGAATGAAAGCATTCTTCATTGTGAGTGAGCAAATAAATACCATGCTTGCCCATGGTACTGGTAACTCTACAAGAAAGAAAGAAAGAGAAAAAAAAAGTTGTGTACAAGCACACACGTACACTCTTTTAGACAAGGGGAATAGACTACATTGGGAAATGAAAAATTTAAATAAATATTTAGTAAGTTAAATGTACTTAGCCTAGTAAGGAATCCTAAAAATCACCTCAAATTGTTAAAGGTGCAGTATTTGAACCAATTATAATGATTTCTGAGAACTCCTAAAAGACACTGGTGATAGCAAATGAAAGAAAACTCAGTATGAATCTTTAAAAAGGAGAAATAAAAGCCAGCCTCATTTTACTACCCAGAAAGATGCTGGAGTTATATTTATGATTTCTATTTTGCTGGTCCTGACACTCAGCCATGCCCTTGTCAGGTATTATTGACTGTTTTGGACCAGGTACATCACTCATTATCTTGGCTCTTGAAACCATTTGAGGCCTTTCACCAAGACAGGAGATAACCTGCCACACCAAGTTTTGTTGTGTGCTTAGATAGAAAAGCAAATAAAACACAGCATTTCTCCTTCCTAGCAATAAGTACTTTTTTTTTTTTTTTTTGTCTGACAGGGTAAGAGGAATCCTTGTCTTTCAAGGTAAGAAGAAGTCTTATGTGTCATATATACTTAATACAGTAAGGCTTTAGGGTGGCTCCCACACAGAATTCTGTAAGAAGCACTACGTACATGAAAGCCACCAAATGAAATCATCAAAGGCTAGATTCACAAGCAGCTGAAATACTGAAAAAGAGTCTGATCCTATTAGGGCTTAGCAGCCTAACACTAATCAATATTTTCATTAAAAACTGGGTGATAGAATGGAGAAAGTAAATAAAAAATATGCTTTTAAAAATTAGTATGGAACACAAAATATCTGAGGGTTTGCAAGCACTTCTCAGAGCAAGTTTAGAAAGAAAACTTGCTAAATACTAGTGCAAAGTACTATAATTAAATTGAAGAAATTAAATGCTTGAATACAAAACAGAAAACAACAAGTAGACAGCACAGCTGAAGGGAAGACTCTGGGAGATCTGGGATTAAAATAGTCTGCTAGCTGAAAAAAAAAAAAAAAAAAACTTGCTGAAAGAACATCCTGGGAAGTCAAAACTTTTGGGGGGAGGTATTGACATTTTCATATACAGAGACATGGGACATGGTAGTATTTAGGGTTGGTGAGTTAAAAGAAAAAAATGCAGATAAGACTAACTGTGATAATAAGAGAACAGAATAATATGAGCTAAGAGTAAAGAATGAAGAAACTGTTGTTGTTTACTTAGGAAACAACAAAAGGGACTGCTGGGGACAAAATATGATTTTCTAATATAAAAGTCTTGATTTAGCTGCATGGAGGTAATTTAGTCTTTTCCTGTTGCACTGTTTGAATCAATGTTTTAGTAAAATATATAGTATATGAAATGCAAGTCATTATTTACTTTTTCCAAATAATGTATGTTCATGTGGAAAAGAATAAATATGATAATGATATTTTTTCTGCATGTCCACTGAGAACAGACAAAATCAGCTTAATTTACAGGTGAAAAGATTTTAGGTTAGATATTAAAAATAATAATTTATTAATAAACTTGAGCAGCGGAATTGTTGTCTAGAGAGTCTGTGGAAGATCCTTGTCTTAGAAGTGTTTAGGAACAGCTGAGACAAACACTTTTCGTCTCAGAAAAGATTTTGAGGTACCAAAACTTACACATAAGACTTTGTGAACTCTTGAGGACTCTTCTAGCTACACATCTTTCTGATTTCTCTGGTAAAGGAGAAGGAAAGGTTTAAGAGAGAGGCAGCTCCCCTTCACCTTCTTTTTCCTCTCTTCTCCTAGTATGATTTTCCAGCTCTGGAAGTTTCCTCATAATTAATGTAGCTTGGGAAATAGGTTAGTGCTCAGCAAATATAATAATAAAAGAATGAAATTCTCCACTTAAAGTTGGCCTATTGGGAGGGAATAGGAGGGAGAAAAGAAGTGTAATACCTCAAGTTGGTGAAAATACAGTTATGGTTGAATTCAGATTCACAAACAAAACTTTTCAAAAATATAAAACCTATGTTTGTTTAGAAAGACTTTATAAATGTATCACAAAACAAAACATTAATTTCTTAATGAAAGATTTCTGTCCAGACAGATTTTTTAAATTACATATCATTTTGGTACCTAAACTGAAATACGACCTCTATGAACATTTCAATTTATTAAAGTATTCAAGCTAATTGCTTACACCACATACCTACAAGCCAGTTTGGTTCTGGTCTGCACAGCAGATTTTCGCTGCACTACTCAGGCTACAAAGGAAAGAACAACCACCCCATAGAGCAGCTGCAGTCAAGCACTTGGTGGTATATGGAAAAGATATGGAACTAAAATCCAGTGACTGATCTGGCTTGAGGCAAAATTAGGGTAAACTTTTCCATAATTCCTGACTTGCTTTTAACACATTCATTCCTTTTCTCCTCCTTGTAAGGCTGTGTATTATGAAATATTGAAAAATACAGCAAATGTGTTTGAGAAGAAATGCTAAAAATAGCATGCGTTGATAATAATCTTAGTCAATGATGCTATTTTAGACACGTACAAATAATACTGACGGTGATTGAAAGATTTTGTAATGAAGATGGTCATATAATTCATTGCAGATCTGCAACAAATTAGTGACTTTGCAGCATAAATTATGTTCAATATTGATACTAATACTGTGCTGCTCCTTATTTTTTCACTGCTCCTGAGACATGCTTTGTGCAGGAATGTGCTGTCTCTGCCTCCATGCACATATCCTGCTCTGTTTCTCTTGGAAAAAGAAAACAAAAAACGATAAGCTGCCACAGTGTTTTAGGAATCAGGTGTGACTGGAAGAACAAGAAAGCAGACAGATAATAATGACATTTTGAATTATGTCTGTGTGGCTGAATACTCCACACAGCCCCCATGCTGTACTACTTTGGCTCTCGATGCAGTGTGCTGAATTCCTACAACGATTCTCCGTTAGCTTCTGCCAGGCTAAAATACATAGCCTCTGAGAAGAACTAATTAACTTGGGTATAATACCATGGTTCTACAAATTCCAGTTCCAGAAGCAGAGTGCTTGAAAGTAGCTCAGATATCGTGAATAGTATGTCATTCCTCCACACAGCTATACCTAGAGAGCTTCATTATCTGTGTCAAACTTGTATGGACATATCTGAACTATGTTTTTTTTCTACAGATACTATTAAAACTGATTCAGATTTTTCCATCATGTAATGTAAAGCTCATTCTGAAGTCAATGGGGACCTCCAAGAATAGAATTCAATTATAGCTTGCAACATTTTCTGCACAAGTCCTATACATTTGTTTCCTCCAACCCAGGCTGCAAAATAAGATAACTCTTGAAATAAGCTTAGCAAAATCTAACCACCTTTAGTTATTAGACTCTGAATAAAAACCTTCAGTATTATAAAATTTGGCCATTATTTATTCATTTTGTTTTGTTTTTTTTTTTCTGGTAGATTAATTAAATAGTCTTAGTTACAAATCTTACTGAATATGAAGCTCAATTCGTGGGTGTTCCTGGTACTCCATGAAATTATGAAGAGCACAGCAATATCAGGCTAAACCCCTATGTACTCAAGAAAGAATCAAATCAGCATCATTAGTATTCACCCCATGTTTTGGTAACTTGCTGAGTGTTTTAGCAATAGCTTGCATAACTACTTTAAAATGCTGGAGATCTATGATAATATACACACATGTGCAACACAGAATTCAAAATAAGTGATTGGATACCTCCTTAGATTAGATTTAACGGTCTCTCCACCGATGCAGAAAGAAGGCATAGCTGATATAGTATAGCGACATTAAGGAGCAGCCTTATTGTTATGGAGAAACCTGAAGTTTCTGAATTCTTTATTATATTGCAGGGAGATGAGTTTTATCCTAAGAGAGCTGGCAATTGGAGGAAGGAATATACGTGTACAGCGTTTCAAATCTGCATGAAAGTATTAAAGGTCTGCTTCTTCTTTGTTTAGCTTTTGCTTGCAATATGAGGCTTTATTCCTAAAAGCACTTCTGTACATGCTTACCCCAGCAGAAGCTGCAGAAGTGGAACTTCCCTACACTACACCCTTGAGGCTCTTCTGAATTATGTATGGGGTGCAAATAGTGACAAACAGCAACAACACATGTCCTGCCGCTGGAACAGGATTGCCTATACTTATAAAAGTGGATTTCATCTGCCAGGGTTAACGGAGGTTTCTATAGTGCATTCACTAAATTCTGTCACTGAGTGAAGCAAATATAAAGCCCATTACTTTCAGCAGGAGTTTCCTCCATTTAACCTGAAAGCGTATAACAACATGCTATAGCACATGGTATATAAGAAGTATCTCAACTACTGCAGAAACAT
Organism: Nothocercus julius; assembly: GCA_013398735.1. Taxonomy (NCBI): domain Eukaryota; kingdom Metazoa; phylum Chordata; class Aves; order Tinamiformes; family Tinamidae; genus Nothocercus; species Nothocercus julius. The sequence goes on along the minus strand of VZSV01000001.1, from coordinate 19,935,740 downwards.
ATCCACCTCTGAGATTCAGTATAACAGATCTTCTATTTTATTTAGTCCAGAAAATGAAGAGATCTCCCCTATTTACTTGAAACTTCAGGATAAATTTTAGGTTGTCATAATATAAAAATAATTCTGCTCTTCTGCCTGAAATTCAATGTGTGGAAAATGTGGGATGCTCACTGAGGACTGAAATTTTCAAAAATTAGGTAGGACTTTGTTTTTTCTGTTTTGCTCAGAGAACAGATAACCATTTTTAAACATACAAAATATACATTATGTAAATATTGAATATTATAGTATCTTATAAATGATTTATCACTATTCAAATTATTATAGCAAAAATAATCATATACTAATAAATATTGCTATCTATTAAATTTAATAGATATTAATACTATCTGTTATAAACTTCTTACTATGAATATGGTTCCATTTGGTTTCTGAACAATAAAAATATAAATGAAAAATGGAGAACACGATAAAAAAGAACTAATTTAAAAAAACTTGCCTGAATATTAATCTGTGCATAAATCTTCAGTGACAGAGTCAGAATGACCTTCAGTTAATCTTAGCCTGATTTTGAAAAGATGAGGAATATTCAGTTCTATACAATACTTTTAACCTTCTTTCTCAGCTATGGTCACTTTACCAGTTCTTGAAAAATTGTAAGTTGGAGAAGTATGATTAAATTATGCAAAGTTAATATCAAGGCAAGAATAATCTGGACTTTTTTTTCCCCATTTTATATCACCCCTGTGTTTTGAGAGTTAGAATGGGCTTGTAATATTACAGGCATAGATCTGTGTGCATGGCATTTAAGCGAATGAAAGAATGTCTGATACTTAATGAGCCTTCTTATACCAAATAGAGACATGGAATAAGAATGGTAATTCAGAAAAGCACTTCAGATACAAGATGCCTGTTACTTCACATTTTCCTGCACCAATCAATACATACAACCTTCATAACTATCTTAAGAAGTGAAATTGCATTACTGTATTGAAAATGGTCTGGAAATATTTATAAGCAAGTAAAGACATTGTGAGGTCATGAGCAAAACCAAAGAAAAAGTCACCCCAGACCTTAACATGGGATGCAATAAAGAAAAAGTAACATTTTATTTTCAAACTATTAATGTACCCAGGCGCTGTAAGGTAATTACAGAGACAATTAAAGCTTCTAAGTCATGTTTCTATAATGTGATCACTCTCATCAATCTGAAATGAATGCCTAATTTTGAAGACAGAATTCCAGTAAATACTAACCCAATAAAGGGTTGTTCAGGAAAGACTATAGTCTGATTTTCAAAAGCTCAGCATTTAATTCTGGTGTGTATACAACCAATGCAAATATTAAATAAAATTTAACTTATTTGGCCTTAACAAATTTGGCCTTATTCATTACAGATAATGTCTTCCATAGATTTATGTCCAGCTCTTATTTATTATAGGTCTGAAAAAAAAAAAGAAAAACAGCTCAGGATTCACTTGATGTCAGAGATATCAAATCTCTGGATGAATGAGTGAGTTCAGGTATTCTTTCAAAAGCAACTTTTTTTATTCACACATGATAATTTCCAGTAAGAGCTGCATGTTCATGAGAAATTTCTTTGAAAATATTCAGACATTTAACATTAAAGCTCCTCAATACTATTCTCACACCATCATTATTCAGAAGAAAGAAAATTTAGAAAGCTAGATTTCGTTGTAAATACTCCATTCTACGGGATCTTGGGAACCTGCACGGTCCTCATCTAACTGTCAAAACATGTCTGTTACAGATTCGGCCCCTATACAATGTGACTACTCTTCAATATATTGTGACTTTGCTACAGAATCATTGACTAAATTTGAGAGAAGCATTTCTAGTAAATTCAAATCATATTATATTATATCTTCTCTACATAAAATTCGTGTTTTATCTGTATGCTTTTAGAATAGAAAATGTTGGACTCTGTTCATATTTTAAGAAAAGTTCACACTAAAGGCTTGAAGCAGAATTACTGAAGAAAAAAAATTGTCAATAGTTAAAATAGCATAAGGATGGGGTCATAGTGCAGAAAAAAAGAAAGGTTCTGTAGTGGGAAATAGCTAATGGTTATTATTCTAATGCATTTTTATAGTGAACCCAGGTGGTTTATGAAGTAGTTAGGAAACTTAGGATTTGAAATCCATTTCTTATTTCTCTCCAATCAACAAGCCAGACTCGATATATTTCAGACTATGTGGTTTGATTTTCATAAAAAAATTCTTGTTTGACTTAAGAAGCTATACTTGTTACAGAGGTTTAAATCTCTTGCTCTTTGTTTGAGTGAACTGAGTTAGAGGCTAAAATTATATCTTTTCTTGGAGACTCATATTGATATTAAATTCATTAGACATGTCTTTGGGAGACAAAACAACTTCAAACAGGTTGTATTTTAACTCCCCTACCCCTCAAAGTGCTTATTAAAATAAAATATTTCTTGAGCCTCTGAGTATATTGTAGACAAAATTTCCAAACAAAAAGTTGCATTCCTTATATTTAATAAATAATATTTCTCTGATACACAGACAAGAGCATTTATTTTTAATGTAGGAAAAGGTCATATAAGCTCCTTTTGCTGTTACATTTTTGACACCAATGTGTATTTTTTCCTTGTTTTTGGACTGTTTACTTCATACTTCTATAGTACAAACTCCTCTGGCATTTTCCTGGACCCTTTTCCCTGTGGACTGAAGTTCTCTTCCTTTTTAATTAGATTGACCTTTTGGTTCACTTGGCTGCCCTCACTATGACTGAGAATGACTACTCTTTTGGAAAGCAACTTGAAATAAGCAGAGAAAGACTGAAAACAGTCATCTGAAATAAATAAATTTTTTAAAAAAATGCTGCTACCCCACCATTATAACTGCATAATCGTTATGTTCATAGACTCTAAGACAGAGAAATACTGGCCTCTGCAAATTCTGTGACATTTAAATGATGACAGGTTGCTTCTCGTCTCCATGAATGAATGCTTTTATGGTACACTTCGTGACTGATATTTTCAGAGTATGTTTTTGCTGCCCCATAACATTTCATCTTTTTTATCCTTCCAAGTTGCAAAGAGCAAACTTTAAGTAATTACTAAGCTAAGGGGCAACGTTACCACTTTTTTTGTAATATGTCTCTCTTCTTTTTACTGGTATGATACAAGGAAAGCATAATTTAAGTCACATTTTCTAGGCTAAAGACTAAAATCAATGGATTTTTGTTGAATCCGTAAGTGATTATGTATTTAGGAAGGATGAAGTGTCCTACAGACACATATATAATTGTTCTGGAAATTTAATTGATGAAGCACAAATTCTTTTTTGAGTTTTACTATGATGATGATGATAAACAAAACACGTGTGCCCAGAAAACACAACAACACACCTTAAGCTATGAAGGCAGGGTCTTCTTTCCTTATATTTTTTTTTTTAATAGGCAAGAAGCAATTCATGCCAGATTTCTCCACTCAGCTGAAAGGTCCTCTACTCTGCAAATAGATATTGGGATAGGATGGATATATTGGAAGCAGGGTAGGGTGTATTGAATTCCCTGTCATATTTGAAAGATATCTGAACCTTCAATTGGAGTTACTTAACAAAGACTTAGCTTAGTCCATGAAGGCTTTAAAACTTCTCACAAATCTATAAGAAAAAAATCTTGTTACTTCCCCATAAAATCAGAACAATCTGTTTTTCTTCACCTGAGAATTTTTTTTTCTAATCCAGGTCCTACTAAAAATATTTCAGAAGTTTATCACTGTTTAAGTCAGGCTATCTGTTATTAAGAATATTCCCCCAAAATAAACTTTAATATCTCTAGGAGCAGCCACTTCATATCCCTTTGCCCTTAGGCTTTCATCCCAGCTGTTGCTAATTACTCATTTAGCTGCAATTGGAGAAGTAATTGCTCCATCATTAGGACTTTTTTTTTTTTTTTTTTGTTGCAGTGTAGGATTTATATTCCTCCCTTGCGTCTTTCTATAGAGTTTTGAGGTATGACTTTGTTTTTGTAGGATTTTTAGACATAGCCTGTACATCATTACTCTAGTGAAATTTGGGTTGTTGTAAACACTTGTATACATATAACTTTACTAACTAAGATTGAGACTTTTTTTTCTCTTGGCAAAAGTAAGAAAAATATCACCCTCCTAGTTATTATATAGGCATAGTTTAGACAGACCAGAAGAAGTAACGGATCAGCCTGTCCCAAATGGCAAGTCAGAATGATTAGAGAAATGAACAGTTCTTTAGACAAACTTTGCTCTAAATAATTTTTGTTTCATTCTGAGGAATGCATAAAGATTTGATGTTCTAAAGGGCAACCAAGTGTAAAGCTAATCTATCCATTTTTATGGCATGACTTGAGTAAAATATTAATTAAGCTTTTCAAACAATTGGAAGTAACTGCTGCTACATTCCTTAAGGAACTGCACAAATTATTAAATATCAGCCAAACGTTATATTTGCTCAAAAGCTAGAGGGCATTTCTCATAACAGAAGAAGACAGATATTATATTACTCTTATTTCTTGTTACAATAACTTTTAAGAGCAGCAGTTATTGTACTGAATGTTGCTTTAAAATTGAAAAGGTTGGCTTAAATGCTTACATATCTGCGTACATACGTCTATTTTTACATCACATGAGGATCTGGCGCTCTTTCTGTAATAGTTATTTTAAAACATTTTAAGACATACATTGAATGTGCTGGACAAACTCTTACTGCCTCTTTCTCCGCAGCATTCAGTTTCCATTATAATGTGCAATGAAGTAGAAGTCAGATTTAATGTATGTTTTGTCATGAATTCAAGTTATTACTATTACCTGTAGAACTGTTTTCTGCTTCATCAGTGCAGTGAATTAATTGAAATTAGGTGTGTCTCAACTTACATTTTGCAATGAGTTTCCTTCCTTTTCTTTATTAGTACTCGAATGAACCAAGAACTTGTTAGGAATCCACCAAATTACTTTAGTCTTCTAAAATATTTTAATATGGTTTGTATATTTTATGTTAATTACTCCTGAAATGTATACAGCACAGATTTGTATACAGCACATGACATTTCAGTTTGCAGCCCCATACTTGGATTGATATGTGATTTCATTGTTCTCCAAAAATTTGGATAGAAACATGATAGTGGTTTATGTTTTGATAATATCCATGCTTCTCTCTGCACCATATGTACATAAACTGTCTGTATTCAAAGCTGCCCTTTACAACTTAAGATCAACTTGCCTTTTTTCCTGTGAAAAAGAAAATCATTAAGCAGTATCTACCAAAATGTCAGTCTTGTTATAGCTGTAGATGTTTAAGTATAACAATGTCGACCTATCAGTTGTCACCAACATTTGATATAATTAAAATTTATCCTTTATCTAAGTATAGGTGCTTAGTATTATCTTTGAGCACTTGCACCCCAATATCTTAGCTTTACAATGACAGATTTCTTGGCAGCAACCTTCTTGCACCTCTGAGAGTGGTTTTGCAGGAGGGAACTCTAGCCACAGTGCTTGAGGCCAGTCTTTGACTTCTAGTTAATGGAATCCTTGAGATATTGTTTTGCCGTATCTTGTTGTTTATGCTGAAAAATTTGATATTCTTCAAACCTACTGTCTCTCTGTTTACTATCTTCAAACTTTGTCTTATCTGAAGATAGGTGAATTAAATCTGAACACAATTTTTAGGATAAGTTAGGAAATGGTCAATATTGTGTCCACCTTTGTGTCCACCTGTACAGTACTTTGGAATCACAATCAAATCATTTTATAGCAATGTTAGGACCGATATGGATTGCAAGCCTGGGTATAATAAAGAAATGATACAGATGTGAACATGATTTTGGATTTGTTTTATTGTCTTTCTCAAGAGTCAGACTGCCTTCAGTTCTTTAGTGCTGGTAAATGTAATGATAGTGATATCAGGCTCATCTGTACTCATCATTGTGCAGCTGTTATTCTCGAAATTTCTGAGCTCCCCAAACAACATGCAAAAAATATTTGTTTCATGAACGGTGGATTGGTGATTGTCCAGCAGAAATAATGTATACTTGACTTAATTTTTGAAATTGTCTTTTTTACTTTTAAAAATTTCTAATTTTTAAAAAGACTGCTATTGAATATTCATTGAAATAGGATACCTACTTGCAGTGCAAGATTAATACAACTGCTGTTTTTCCCATTAGAGTTTGTGCAGCATTTGCCACTAGAGTCATTATACTTCTACAATATCATCTGTGTCACTATCTTGAAACATAGTGAAAACAATGAGGCTGGCTTCTTGGCTCCAATTCAAATTTCCTTTCATCTCATCTTAATGTCATTATAACATATGATGTATATATATATAGAAAACATAATGTGGTTTCCCATAAATGTTATGCCTCAGGCTTCTAAAGGGTGATGAAGAGCTTGGTCCTCTGGCAGTTCATATGAACTATCATACACCACAATTCTTTTCTTCATTCCAGAAATTAAAATGTTGGCATCCTGGCACAATGAGAGGTTATCGTGACCCATATCACAAGAAGAATTGCAGGGAATTTAAGTGTTGTCATTGTTCCTATGTCCAAATTTGAATTAAGAAAGCTCCTTGTTTATCAGCTTTGGGAATGATCTTCAGCAAACCTACATTATGCTAGCTCTACATTTGTCATCTATTCCTTCAGCAATCTTATTAAAATCAAGGAGGAGTCCCACAGGTTTGAAAAATTAAACTGGTAGACTGAAATCACAAAAGGCAAAGCTGTGACTAAAAAATGTCTCCGCATATTATCCTATCCAAGACAACATGCAACAATAATCGTGTCTCTCTAGTCACAGTAATTTTGATCATGAAGGAAATTCATCTTTCAGATTCCCTTTATTATAAATGCACTATACGATATCTATATGATATAAGAGATATATAACACTATGCATTTTCCCTGACACAAAGTTTTTGGCTTCCTGAAGGGACAGAACAGAAAGACGGTGCTTGGGCTATGCAAATGATTAACAAAGAATCTCCTTCAGTACTATCTTTGTATTTAGTTTACCAAATGCTAAATTAACATAAGATTATAATTAAGTTTAAGCACCATAAAAGTTAACTCTGAATTTTAGTTTTATTAGAGCAAATATAATGTTGAATGACTGATTGGTTTGGAAATTATTTTTCATTAGTATAACTTGATCTCTGTTAGTGTTATTAATGTGCTGGCTTTTGATTAGTATCTTGGGGAATAGGATGACTGTGTAGCTATAGTTCTCTTCATGGAAATGGAGAAAACATCTACTTAGAAGTATGCTCATGGAGAATTATTTTGCAAAAAGAGGTATCAAGTAAAGTGTTTTAGTGATTCCAGAGGGGCTTTGGATTGCAGCTATGCAAATTCACAGAAAAAATGTCTGAAAATAATTATAAAATCCAAGATCTAAAATAGTATTATTTTATACAGAAAAAAATCTAAACAAAATTCAAGCTAGGAAAAAATCAGCCTGTCATTTTTATTGTGCAGTCACCTTTCACATTAAGAGATCAATTACATGTCTTTTTTTGGTCAGTCATCCCTTTACAGAATATATTCTTGATATTTTCTTATTACTGTGATGATGAAGTTTCTCTTCAGATCATCCACTGATTGGTTAAAATATCTGTGGAGGATATTTTGTTTTCTATTATTTTGCATTACTCTTTTCAAAGACTGTTGCCATGTTTGAGGGGAAAATCATGTGAAAAACATTTTGGTTTGCAACACCTTCACAGCTTGCACTTTCAGGGGTATTTTAGCAAGCTCTTGCTGTAATATATTATTTGTCTGTTTATGTGGTCATTTCCTTCATAAAGCAGAAGATTCTTCAGAATTAAGCTATTTAAAAAAATCTTAATTAATTCTCCTTGTTGGTGGTATTTGGATGTCTATCCTCAAATTCTATAATCTAATCCAGTCATTTCAAACCACTAACGCATAAAAATGGGTTGAACAGTAACAAGGGCTAGGGATACCGCTCACTGTTGGTGTGTCAGCCCTACTATGCCCTGAAGCCGTAAGCCCAGCTTCCTCCTGCGCAGCATTAAGCATCCAACTATTTTATCTAAATCAGAAGTGAAGCTGCCGCAGGCTTCCATAGTCAATGGAGAGAGATAGGGACCTTCAAGGAGCAATTTATGCTGTTTAAGGACTGAGTGATCTCCTTAAAATTGCTACCTTTCTCAGCGGACTGTGTACAGAGTTTAGTGCAACTGTGCTGCTCGTGTCTTGCCTATAATTCTGTGGGGTTGGATCCATGTGAACCATTGAGCAGGATGGGAGAGGAGGGCAGACGGACTAGCCCATTTCTGCTCTGCCCGATCCTGGACCCTATTCAGGTCACGTCCTATAGCATACCTAGGAGGCAGCACCACTTCTGAGGAGGCTAAAGCTGCCTTGAGATATGTATACATTCTTTCCCCTCTCTGTCCCTTTTACAAATAAAGCTAAGGTGAAAAATCAGTTCTTTGTGCACTATACAATACTGGATTGCTCTGTCTGCTGGAGATAACAGCCTATTTTAGGAACCAATCTGTACTTTCCTAAATGAGGAAATGTACATAGTTGCTCAGCTTTGCAATTAAGGTATGTAAACTGTTCTCTGTGTCAGGAAATTAAACATCCTCTTGCACTTTTTATTGTTCGCACCAAAATTTAGATGTGTGGAGATGTTTAATATTTCATTTAAAGTATACAGCTTTATATGGGTTATTTGAAAAAAACTTACTGGTACTCTGTAGATGGGGCTCTGAGGAAGTGTTATTGAATTTCATCGATTTATCATTTAAAGGCCAAGAGTGTATGGCAGGATAAACTGTAGACATTAATAAAGTCCCTGGAAACTTGATAAGGATATGTTCAAAAGGGAGAGAGAAAACTATTTAGATAAGGCCATATTCTATGAGACTAGAATGTGATTATATGTCTGCTATTCAGCGGAATTACAAAAATTATGCACAACTGGCCTTTGGCAGGATGATCAGATTGAATAAAAAGGTGAGCTTTACTCATGCAATCTCTCTCTCCACAGACTTTTTTTTTTTCTTTTTCTTTTTTCTTTTTTTTTTTTCCATCTGAAACACAAATGCTGTGCATAAGAGAGAAGCAATGCAAAATACAGAGACCGTTTCCACTTTGGATTGCAGACTGTTCTATCAGGTGGAAAGAAAATTGCACTAGGGCAGAGTTAAATAAACATTCCTCAAAAAACAGCCAAAAGAGTTAAGAGTAACAGTCAGTATACCCTAAAGGTTTGATCCATTCTTATGCCAAATATTTACCAGTTTCAAAGTGAACTCCAGACTCACAAGATTCTATCACTAAGTTTCTCAGTGATTCACAATATTTTAAAATAAACTGTTCTCAGGGACTCTTAAAAGGGATGAAACTTCATTCTTTGCACATCTTACCCTAGAAATATTGTATGTATATCTTTGTTTGATTTGACAGCATTCTGAAAACTGGGCGTGAAATGAAGTAGGAATGCACATTCCTGTCACCCATTATTTCATAAGTAAAAGATTTTAAGTAAATACTGTGTGGTTCTGTATCACAGTTCACAAAATAGGCAGGCAACATCTGCACTCCATCATCAGTGCAGTTCCAGATGTGCAGAGTGACGGCAGAATTTGGGGTTTTCATTACATATCAATGATGTAATGTTGCATAATACATTTTGCACAGACAGGAGAAGAGAACACATTTAATTTGATGTGTGTTTCAGATAGATAACAGCTGCATGTTTTGGAAGGTCATCCTCCGAGATCATTCAGAGAGTATACACTGTCATGAAAGCAAACAAATCTTTCCCCATTGTACATGCTATTTTAAATCAAAGCATGTTTACTGAATCAGGAATTATTTTTTTAATTCTGCCTTTATCAGGAAAGAATTTGAGGCGTAAATGATAAGCTACAGATGGTATGTAATATGATGTGTGGAAATATGTAAGATTTCTGGTTGGATCCTTGTCTAGAATCATTTCAGAAACTAATGACTTTTTAAACATTTCATAAAACTATGGTTTTCCTCTTCATTTATTAGCAAGGTTTTTGATGAACACTAGCTCAGATGATCACTGATGGACCTTGTTTTATTACTATGAGGTCATAATTTGCATGAGCATTTGGGGCATTTTTATATCTACAGCAATATGAATAATATATTTGCTTAAACACAGATGCTCATTAATCTTTGTTTCAGGTTCCTCATTCCCACTAACAAATAATTTCACTGTTTTCTGGTAAGAAATCTTTTAGTCATACATCTACTTAAAGCCTTAAAATCTAAGACTTTACGATGACATTTCAACATAAATCTTTTTCAACTTAAGTCTTTATTCCATTTTGAAAAGCATGCCATAATATGAAGTTATAATAATATTTATCATTTTATATTTAGAGAATTTATTGAGTGAGGCACCTGTCTTGCACACAGGGCTCACCTCTGTGTTTGTAAGAGGAAGCAGTAGTGCTGTGGTGATTGTCATGATATAAGGATTTCCCTAAGGCATGATTTGTGTGCATTTTTTAAAATAGATTAAATAATACAGGTTTAAAAAGAGATTTGGGTCGTTCAAGTCCTTTGTCAATCCGAAACATAATCAGCTTATTTACCATTTAGTATAGAGCAATAGCTCTGAGTTTTACCTAATTATAACTGCACAACCAGTGGGAGAAAAGGGTGTTCTACTTGGAGAATGGAGGAATGTATTAGTAAGAGGAGAGATGATGAAGCCACTAGTCTCCGTGAGGTTAAAGACAGAATAACAACACATAAGGGGCACTGAGAAATAGGATAGGAGGAAATTGCAATGTGTCATAAAACCATATCTCTCCTGAGATAATAATTCTCATATCCAGTGTTGCTATGAATTGCTGTTGAAAAGGTTGTTATGTGAAAAGTATGCTATTGGTAAGCAAGTGTTCCTGTTCCTTATCAATCACGTGACTTCATTATCACAGGTATCAATTGTGTGCGTTATAAAGAAAGGTGTACCAGCTGAGCTCTGAATTGAATTGACTGCTATATGAGCAAAACTGAAGAATCAAAACAGCTTATTTTGATTTAGGCTTGTTGACCCAGAATTTTGATGCTCACAAGTTAAAACATAAGTACATTCAAAAATGTACCGCATACTAAATTTCTTTCAAAAAGAAAAGGAAAGCCCGTAGTCTAGCATGAAAGAATGTAGAGAAAACTGTTGCAAATGCTATTTAGTAGTCGCTAATGCAACAAAATTGTAGCAGTAGAAGCTAAATCTGATATGTTATATATGTTAAAATATCTTTGGTCATGCATTGAGTTATTGCTCTAGAACATGTCTCAAAGGCATCATGTTTAAGTATATATAGTGAATGGTTCTATTATTAATGTAGTCAGCTGGAGCAGTCTCAATCACCTTAGTAAAAGCTCAGCAAAAAGTTTAAGACTGTTTTAAGTTCAAGTCTATTAGTAATTCAATAAATTAAAATCCTTTAAGCAGCTTGCTGAACCTAGGCATGAATGCCCACTCCAAACAATACTTTACTCCATGGTAAATGTTTGAAATATTTTATAGGGTTTGGATTAAAAAACAAAACAAAACAAACAAACAAACAAACAAAAGTGTTTCACTCTCCCTAAAAATGGAACTTAAAAAAGGAGGATAGATTTTTGTATAAACATTTGGCTTTCAAATTGGATTTCTTAAAAAAAAAATGAGTCATTTAGAGCAAAAAGAAATACTTATGATGTTCAATGCTGAGGAGAAGTTTTAGCAGTCATCTCAAAGGATTTTAACAAACTTTAAGCAGTATTAATGGCACATATATATACATGTAATTCAGTCACTGAGCACAAATAATGCCAGGTTGTGTAGACTTTTAACTTCAATGTTTTAAGGCTTTAATAAATCACAAGGGGAAATATCAAAATTAATTTCAAAATATCTTTGAAAAATACCTACATTTGCAAATTTAACAGCTTCTGAACCCTTTATGATTTTTCCATAATTGTGAATTAATTAATTATAATTCTAGGAGTATGAGTTCTTCAATATGCAATTACATAGTCTATTTTGTTGACCTAATTGAAGCTTGTAGACATTCTCTTTAATTACGTTTTTGTGCAACTGATAAATTTCTCATTTTCCACATCTTGTCACAATGAGAAGCCCACAGCGAATTTTAGAAGTCTTTTTTTTCCCCCAAACTACTATAATGAATGTTATGCATGAAGTTGTATTTAAAAAAATGTATTTAAAATGTTTTATATTAAAATATTTTCATGAATCAAAAAATTGTTCGTCATCTCTTACATACTCAGGTATTATGGTCCTAGAACTATACAAGAAACAAGACAGACATATGTGCAGATTGTGCTAGGGAATGAATCACCATATACCTTCAGAAGACTACAGTTAGCATCGTTTATCCTTTTATTTATGGCATTTCAAAGACCTAAATATGAGAAAAAGACTTTATTCAATTATAACATCTGCAGTGTGTTCCATGACAAGGATTCAATCTGAAGAAGACCACAGCTGCAGTAAGAATATATTGGACATTGGATAATGTCGTATGATTGCAAGATGTAATCTACAATATATCTTAAAAATATTTTCTAGATGTCCTTGATGTCTTGGTGGATATGTACCTATAGCTATATATAACAGTTCTTGTTAGAGTATGTTACTTTAGGAAATGAGGATATGTTATGGAACACTGGGTACAAGCTCAGGAACCAACAGCTATTGGCATTTGTAAGCTATAGCCCTGCTCTACACACCATCAGGAATTTCAGCTGCTTCAGGCCTTGAGATGAGTAGAAGTGAAAATAAAGCACTTTGAAGTAGGTCATGAGAAAATTGAACAACAGTTTTATTACTCTAATGTTACTCTTTGGGTAGTCAGCAAGACTATCTTTTTTTAGAAAACATACATGCGTGTTCGTGTAACGTCAATCACTGCTTTCAAAAGCAATTTTAATATCTATACCCAAGACCATTTGAGGTTTGCAAGCACCTTACCACCATGAGCTGACTCCACACACAGTTAGCATATGCACCTACAATGATTTGGGCCCAGATCACTTTTGAAAATGTGATTTGTGTTCTGTCTTACTGCAGAAGTGTTGAAAATTATGACTCCTTCCTCAGGCACATATTAGCATTTAATTGCAAATGAAGGATCCTAAAGATATTAACAAGCTCCTACACAAAGTAATCTGAATGATTACTAATATAATGAAAGGAACAAAATTATCTGTGACTGAAATCTTGACATTCTAACAGTTACTGGATTTTATGCAAGTCATACCGCTCTGCTTAGTCGATCCTGGTTATCTAGAATTCGTATACCAAATATGTCTTTCAGGTTTTATCCTGCAGATAGAACTGTTTGAAAAACAAAATAACACAACCCAAACATTTTATTTTAGAATTATTGAAAATGTTTTAAAACATTTTAAAATTTAAACATTTTAAAACATTTGTTTCACAGGTATTATTCTATTATACTTTAGGAGAACAACAATTATTTGTTGAAAAGGCAATAAGAGGTAAGGGACAGATAAATTAAAACTTTATTTCTCACATCCTTTAGTTATTAATTCCCTTAAAGACATTTTATATGATAAGCTCTTGTCTGATTTCATACTAGACCTCATTTGGTATTGAAAAGTCTTCAGTCAAAAGATATTGATAGCGTCTTCTTGATTACTGATAATGGCCCATACACTATTTTAGTGCTACTTGACCTTTCAGCATTATTTAATAATGGTAGTCACGGAATACTGCTATAAATTTTTGAGACATACAGTAGCACTGATATTTCCAGACTTCTTCAATATGCTTCTTACTCGATTTTATCACTTACTTGTCAAGCATTTGCCACCATGGCCAACATTTCTGTCTCCCATTTTAAGACTATTTTAATTAAAACTCTGTGCCTGGAATCAGGTGCCTGGAGTCTGCTACACTATATTTTTTTCACATTGTAAGCTTCATCAGCATCTACTTGCAATAAAAATGTAGTGGAATTGTGCAGCTATTTGCATTGATACCTGGCCCTATAAAACAAGATTCAAGAAAAAAGGAATATTGTCAGATTAGTACTAGAAAATTATGAGTTTCAGAAAATCACGAAAGCTAAAAGTATGGGTTCTGTTTTACTACGTAAAATGAGACTGAAATATAGAGCAATGACGTTTATTCAGAGAGAAATTTATCATTTGTAGAAAGCCTCTTTTATAATTTAAAAACTATTTAAATTAGTTTTAATGGGATGTATTAATGTCACACTGAGCTGGCCCTATGCACAAAAGTGAATTTTGCTATGAAAAGAAAAGTTCAAATGTTCACCAAGGGAACATGGGACAACAAATATATGTGATTCCTCACCTCGCAAGAAAATAATTTGCACTGTATTAGTGCAAATGACACTTGTGTGTGCTCACCTCTATTCCAATAATTATTTAATTGTTCCTAATCAGAACAGGATTTTGAACTCTGTGTGTGTTCCTGCAAACTAGGGATGAATGTCAAAAGTAAGTTATGAAATGGGTTCTAACAGGAGTAGTAATTTGACTGAGCACCCAAACCTGAAGAAGAGCATATATTCCCATTTATAAAGAGCTGCAGCCTAAAAGGACAGTTCAAGCATTCTCCAGCTGTTAGGGGTGGTTCTGGTTTAAAAACCTCCTTTGCTTTCTAATCTCATCTGTTCAGTCAAGATATATATATTTTTCTTTTTTTTTTTTTCCTTCTTAAATTGCTAGTTACTAGGGTTTTTTGTCAGGAAGAAAAAAGCCTCAGTCCCATTATTTAGAAAATTATTCTTTGAGTGTTTATACTATAGTGTCTTTCTGAATGCTATAACTGTCACAAAAGGGGAAATGACAGTGGGTGACAGAAAGTATCACTGAGTAAAGAGGTTTATTTTGGTTGGATGGTGGGGGCTCAGATTTGGTGAGAGATGAATCCCCTTGTGTTTCAGCTGATCCTCAAAGGTTAGAGGGACTGGGGGCAGCTGGACTCATCTCTTAATAGGGATACCAAATACTGTGGTAACTATAGGCCCAACTCTGGCAGTACCAGATGCACAGTCAGTCTGTCGACTGTAGGTCCGATCGCCTTCCAAACAGCGAATCAAGTTCCCAAATAGTATGATCAGCTATAGACCCAACTCTGGAAGTATTGGGTTCATAAACAGCCTGTTGACTGTAGGTACAATCGCCTTCAAAACAAGAAGTCGGGTTCACGAATAGCACAATTTATTCAAATGCAACATTGACAAAGCAGGTTTCAGATGTCAGTACAGGGAATTCTCTACTATGGTGTGGGGTTCTTAGCTAGTGCCTAGTGTACAAATGCGCAAACATCCCTCACCCCAGAAGATGGGAGAGGGCTGTCAACCTCGAGGAGTCTCCTCAGGTGGTGTCCTGACCCAAGGGGAGGAGAGGGACTCAGCCTGTCGACTGATCCAGAAGAGACGATCAAAGAAGAGTCTTTCCTCTCCCCTCTTCCTTCTTCCCTCTTCACTCTTCCTCCTTCTTTCTTCTTCCTTCGCACTACCTACTATATCCCTCCTTAGTTCACCTTTTATATATTTTCTTTTACATTTAG